>JBCAUA010317494.1:0-19236 GCA_038406235.1 Peronia verruculata | reverse complement strand
CCGGGCACAATTTCCAAATTCAAAATTTCTACCAACAAAATTCTCACAAACCAAAAAGGGGGGGGGGGGGGAAATGTTTAAAGGAAATTTTCAGACTTTTTTGTGAAAACTGTTTGACATCCCTGATATAATGTCATATAGAGCAGTATTACATGTTTTTACATGTTTAAAGTTGCAGAAATAGGCATTGTTGTATCTTTGCATGAAGTCTTAAATAGATAGTACTTGACTTGTTATGTTGTCTTTTCAAGCCCCTTTGTGGTGGTTATCTCAATGGATAGTATTTTTTGTTAGTGGAGTCAACAGAATTCTTTAAAAAATCATATTTATAAAGTGGAAACATGTCTCTTTCATTCCTCTCTGTGTTGGAATGGTTTCAATTTTACTACCGCCACTGCCACTGTGCGGGCTTCAGTTATCCAACTGCTAAATTCCACACTTTTATGCTGGCCCACTCACAGCCGGTAGGCTGCATCGCCTGAGTGCCTGTACTGTAGATGAACTTGTGTATAATCTCAGTAGCATAAGGACATAATCGAATATACCTCAGCTTCTAAGACTGAGTCATAAAGTGAGTTTTACGCACTGGAACTATGAGGACACTAATTTGTTTAAAACCAATTTTAGAAATTTTGATTGGCAAACGAGGGATTTTGACAAACAGTAATGCCAATTTACATTGAGTTTTGAGACAATACAATGTAATATTAAATCATATCGTGCAAAATAGTCCAAAAGAACACATGATCAAAACCTATATTTAAGTAAACACATGGAAAACACAGGATTCTAGGGGGACGCAGTGGCTCAATGGGTAAGGCGTCTGCTTATGGAGAAAACAGGCCGGGATCAGCTTGAGGGTTCTGCATCAGGGGATGACAGGACAAGAGGATCGAAAACCCGCATTTTTTCAGTGACTCAATGATCCACTGGCTTCCTCTGGGTAGGAAAGCCCGACATCTAGCTTTCTCAAACAAGGGCAACTATTTTTCGGAGGTCCCATGTGTACTTTATGCACGTTGAAGAACCCTTCGCAGTTCAAAATCGATGGAAGAGTAGGCTGAGTGCCACTGTCTGGGCAAAATTTCGAAATTCCACATTTCTACCCACATATTTTCTCAGCAAAAATTGGCAACTTCTAAAAGTGGAGATAATCCTATTTCTTAGAATTGAAAGGCTTAAGAAAAAAAACAACACAGCATTCTAAGATGGTCATAAAACAATTTTAGGTGCAGCAGATATTGCAGACTAATGTGTTAATAAGAGGCGACTACATAGTGGGGAATAATTATTAGCGAGGGAAATTCATACAGGCCCAGAATGGAAGGAAATACCCCTGGGTTGTCACTTTGACTGCTGATGAATGACCCGGGCGGTGGGTATCTGAAGGAATGCTCTGAAGCTGATTTGAACAGCAGTGGATGGATGATTGAGACCTTGTGGCTTTTCAGTGTTGTCATCTTGAAAATGAGATCATGATTGAAATGTATTAAATATGAACTGTAACTTCTTTGCCAGATTTAAAATCAATCATGATGGAATATTCAGACCTGAGTGCACCTAAAAAGGCCAAAGGTTTTCACAAACCTACGCTGAATGAAGTGCAGAAGACTAGTCATGGCCACCACAAGGCCAGCACACCAAGCTTTCATGAGAGTGACCACTCTAGAAGTTGGAAGAAACCTACAGAGGATTTAGAAGGATTGTTTCAGTTGCCAGGTAATCACAATGTTCAATACAAATGAGATAATTATATGTCTCAATTATGTCTTGGAAGACTTAGGTTGATGCTGTGTTTGTTGTTTTTCTGTCTTACATTGAATCCAGGAGAGGCAGTATTGTTTACTTTTATAAGTCATTAAAGTCTGTGAAGATTTTTCAGTTTGTGGCTGTTTTTTTTATATTTATGAACAAATGTGCATCAAATCCTATCTGTTTGGTCGTGCGTGGATGGTGACAGCTGCAGTTGCTGGGAAACCGACAGAAAAAGAGTGTTGACTGTTATAACAAAGTCTTAACTCTCTTGCTCCCATTATTCAGACCACTGAACCTGAATATTTGAATATTTAAATATAATTCAACTTAAATAGCTGAACATTTGACTAACTGGTGCTCAAAAGTAAAAAATTATTGTTTTAAAATATTGGTTAAAGGAAGCAATTCATGTGACTATAATGTCATACAAGTTATGAAATGATGATTCACATTAGAAAACATAAAAAATACATGATTGCCATAGATACGTTGGCCATCTTATATTTTACATAAAAGTTACATGTGATTTTATTCTGTCAGTCATTTCAAAAGTGAAAAATGAAATTTGATTTTTTTTTCTGTTGCACAGTGCTCAAAAGATATAAAATCAGATAGCTGGCTAACTCTAAATTGACTGAGCCATAATTTAAGTTTATAAATATTTAAGCAAATGAAAAGTTTTAGAGTGGCCCTCAATTCTCAATAAAAAAAAATCATTAAAAAAAAAAAAAATTCTCCACATATGAGAAATGAGTAGAGATGAATTATGCCAAGTTTCAAGGCTTTAAAGCAGTAGCAAGAAAAGTTATAAAAGAATAGGTCGCATTTAGTAGAATAAAAATAATTTTATAACAAAAATGAAGCTTGAAAATTTTCTACGGGAGTAGAGTACATTCAGGCCATATTTTAGCCATTTATTTTAGCCATTCATCAATGTTTTTTCAACATAGACCATATATTTTCCATTAGTATCATGATTATAACATCTTCTTAAGATAAAACAACCAGATTTTTAAAAAAATCCAAATTGAGATTTTCTACCCACGAACCCCTTTAAATACTTACCACACTTACACAGGCTTCATCATGAAATTTATGGCTCTCTACTTGCACTCAAAACATGCAAATCCCAATCCTTATTCAGCTTCTATTACATTGAAATATCATAATCTACAATGTATTTTTTCTAAGACTGCCTGCACTTAGCTTCCTATAAAAAAAACAAAACAACCGCATCCAGAGATGAAAAAAAAAAAAAAAAATACTGTAGCAAATACATGTTTCTGTAGAAACTTGAAATTGCACATCTTGTCACAAAATACGTTTGAAATATCTGTCATTTTCCCTTTATCCTTCCAGTGGCCCCCAAGCCAGTGCCGGCCCATGTAGTATCAGCATCCCAGGGCCACCATGTAGTGTACGCCCCCCAGCATGTAATGGGCATGCCCCCTGCCAGCAGTGCTCCATTTTCCTCAGGTAATCTGTCAGTTTGGCCTGAAATTTGCTTATCAGCAGCGGTTAGATAGCCACAAAGCCACTGAGCTATTTTCAGTGTGAGAGAAATAAATAAATAGAAACAAGAAAAAAAACAAAAAACACGGATGAAAAATTAATACAGTGGATTATCTCTTAAATATATGAAAATAAATGTTATGGATTAAGTAAGGACCTTTGAAACCATATAATGTGATATATAATAACGACATAATGTGCAGTATCTTTTTTCTTTTTTTTTTTTAAAGTAGTCCAAATTTTGTGCTCAGAAGTCAGGGTATTTCTACATCTTAATTCATACTTTGCAGGTTCATTTCCTATAGCCCCACCCACTGGACCACCTCCAGCCTATAGTGATGTAGCAGGAACTCCTAGTCCAGGGCCTGCAACACCCACAAACCTAGTGGCCAGTAACCATGTCAGTACACCTGTCAGTCATGTTGAGCCAGCTCACCATCCTCCAGGTGGCCCCACCCATCCACGCCGAGGGTCATTTCATCTGCCAGAATGGTGTACTCACACTGAGGATCAGCTTCCACCAGTCTACAAGCAAGTGTTGGAGGCATCCATTGTGTGAGTTGTCCTCTCTGGCTGTGTGCAGTAGGAAAACAAGAGAATATAGATACACTTTATCTGCTCTTCATGGAAATTCTTCTTATAAAGACTCATAGGTAGTCTAAAGAAATAAACATTCATACACACATGTGCAGAGGTACTTATGTTACACCTGAACATCCACTTGCTCATTGCACTCAAACCAAGACAACAAGACATTAACTTAAGTGCCTCGCTCTTTGAATTGACAGATAAATATCTGATCATCTCAGCCATCATTCCATCTCTCCTAACCTTTAGACAGATCTTATTGCATGACGTCTACATCCATATAACGCTAAGTTAAGTTCAATTTTATTTGTCCTTAAAAGAGAATTCCATTCAAAAGCCAATGAGACACAGTCCATGTGCAAGATATAGTCACACTCACATTTATACAGGCAACATAAACACAACTAACATCGAAACAAGTCAGAGCGAAGAGACATCACCACAGCTTCACAGGCCTATCAGTAATAGTAGAAAGGAATTTGTCTGACACTGTTGATTAGTTCTTACATACTCCCCCTTGAGGGCTCAGGATATATATAAGAAGGTTCTCTGTTCCCACCTACAGTTGGGGAAAGCCTGCCATTGGTGGGGTGTCTCCCATGGATTGCCATCCTCGACATTCCAGGGGTGACATGTCTTCTCTCTCTCCTTGCTCCGATCTTCTGTCCCACTCTCTTTCCTCTCTTCTAATTGACTTGTGATGTATTGCCCTGTGGTTGGCACAGTATAACCATGATTGTGCTGATGTGCTGTTTAACTCCAACACAAACAATCAAAACAAAAACATGTTCTTACGTACAGCAAATACCCAGTTCTTTCAAAATATTTCAACTGATTATGAAGTTGTTGCATAGAGTCTGTCTGAATTTGTTAATGATTAAAAAAGAAAATGGAGGAGAAAAATTCCTCTTTGTTCAATTCCTGATATCATGTGCTGTGAACATTTTTGTATTTGTGATTTGTATCTTGTTATCTTATTGATAAAGGTAGGCAAATGTCTTGTACCATGCAATATTTATGACTGACTGTGTTTTTCTCTATGGCAGAGATGGCAAGATATCCACTGAGCGCCTGTACCCTATCCTATTGCTGAGTGGTCTGCCTAGGGAGAAGTTGGCACAGATCTGGTCTTTGTGCAACACCACCACACCAGGCCAGCTGATCAAAAATGAGCTGTGGATGGTGCTGGCTTTGATAGCTCTCACACAGGTAAGCCATTTCACCCAATATCAAATCTGTAAGTCTGCAATACTGTCTAAATTATAACAACTGAAACAGCTCAGATGGTGATGAATGGGAAAATAACAAACAAACAAACCAAAGAAAAAAAGACAAGTAAACAAAGTTTAATTCATCTCCTAAGACCATTTGCATTGACCAACTGTTGCTCACCATAGACATCTTTTTTTTATTCTTCTCATTGTAGAATCCTCAGTTTACTTAAATTTTGGCCTCATAAGATCTTTTTGTCTTTGTTTTTCAATATATATATATATATATTTATAATATAATGGTTTCCATAGAGACTGTGATTCAGTATAGAAAGTTAGCGAGGTTTTGCTGAAATTGTATGGCATATAAAGGACTACCCTTTTCAGGACCCATTGACATTGAATACATAAGCACATTAAAAAATTGTTAAGAGGCTATAGGTATTTACAGAGCATCTGACGTGCAACTTTTATGTAAAATATTAATACGAGAGAGTTTTTGAAGAGTGTATGGAGAAAAAGCTTTTGCCTATGTTTTCCGGATGGCCCATTATATCATTATGATAGCAAGCATGTCTTTCTGATACTGACAAACTCCACGCTTGTGTTGTCAGTTGGTCAAGTTTTATGTTGAGAAAAGAAGGTGAAAAGAAGAACAGCTGTGGAGTAATGTATGTGATTTTGTTTTGCTTTTCTCACAGAACAACTACAACACAATGTCGCTGGATATCCTGGCCAGATGTCCTGTGCCTCCAGTTCCCTTGTTAACTCCTGCACATGGTGAGTTGAAGTGTACATATTGCAAACCTCTTAGGCCCAAAACACACTAGCATTGCACATTTTTTTTTTGCACGATATCTCACTGTGATCCTTGTAACAGAATTTTTTTTTGTCATTAATCATTAACTTACGTATTGCAACTTCTATAAATGCATATGCATTCATAACAATTTGTTGTAATCCTTTCATGAACTCGATTCAAACATAACAATTAAAACAAGTTTTCTTGTTGTTTAAATTTCCCTTTATCAACTTCAGCATAAGATAATTATTGCAGTATTTCACTGCATACTGCAAGATTCGGAGGTCCTGCACACTTATTCCATACATGTGCTATAGATACCCTATGCAATATTCCATGGTAATCCTTTACTAAGATAAGTTTTTACTTCATCTAAGTGCACACTACAAACATTCAAGGAAACATCATAATGCCTTGCTCCAGAATTAAAAGCTCCAGAATTAAAATGTCCTATCTACATCATAAAACTATCGTAGTTAGGACGAGTGAATTCAGGGGCGAGGAATACACAATAGTCCATTCCCTGTGCTTATATTAACACAGTCATGAGATGAGTAGCCTTCTATTTAACGTCATTTTTTCAAGCCTCACATGTTCTCTGTGTCCGTGAATGTTTTGCACAGATGCAGTCCAGTCCCTTAGGCGCCTTCACATAGGAAGAAACACGAAACTCCGAAACGCAAAATGAAAAAGGAAAATAAAACAAATCAGTCATGTAATGTGAAAGGTCTGATAATTTCCATTTTTCAAACTATCTTTAGATTATAATTTTGGCAATGAACAATATTTTGAACATACATGTACTTATCTTCAGCAGTTAGAAAATATGGTTTCTCCAGGGATGTGTTTTTTGCGTTGCCGTTGTTGTCACTGTTGGATGGATGGGTGGATGGATGGACAGGCAATTAGATTAATGGATACATGCATGGATGGAGGGGAGGGAGAAATGGATGTGGATGGATGGATGGATGGATGGATGGATTAATGATTGGATGAATAGATGGATGAATGGACAGATAGATGGACAGGCGACTGTTAATTTTAGTTGGTTTCTTTATCTCTGAATAATAGATTTTCCTGCTGAGGATTTCGGTTAACCATCGATTTATTCCCAAACTTGCTTTCTTTGGTCTTTATTTTTGTAGTCTTGGCTTGTGGGGGTCCCCTCAAAAGTTGTATAACCTTTATTTTCTATCATCATCCATAGTCGCAGCTTTAAACGCTGTGTTAGCTCTACAATAACGCAGTTCAATGCGCATCACTGCAGTTGCACGGGAAACTAGGAGAAACGCCACATAAAAAGTGAACAAGTTCACTTTGCCTCCTCACCTCAACACATGCATTTCGCGTTTTTGGTGTATCGTTACCTCCAATGTGCGCATTGCCGTTTAAATCACTGTTACCACTTCAGTTGGCATGCATGAGGTGTTTCCCGTTTCGCGTTTCTCGTTTCGCGTTCTTCCTATGTGAGGCGGGCCTTACATAATGTTTCCTTCAGCCCCAATATTAACTCTCACACAAAGCAGATATCCGTTTCTATTGCAAGGCTCTAGAGCAGGCTCATATGACGACATTCACAGTGTTTTACACCAGATCACATATCAATGTCAGCTCAAGTTTTTGTTCCATTCAAATACAAAATGAGAAGCTTCTCAGGTTCAGCATACACTTAGACAATAGATCGTCCCCACTCCTCATAATAACTCCAGTACAAAGTGAGTTTTCCTGTGAACTGAACTGCATCTTGCAAGTTCCCACTATAACACATCACACAGGCAGCTAATTTCCTGACACAAGAAAAGATGAAAACTGCCTCCCTACATAGTTTTCATTGAAGTGAAAAAGAGATATTTTTTTATGGATCATATTTGTGCCCACATGGATAGTTAATGTCATGCAATGAATCTTTGTGTAATCAAAGGTTAAAACTAATTTGTTGGTTTGTCACCTTGTGTTTAGACACCAGTGCACCAGCCACTCTGCCCACCACCCCTCAGCAGCACATGCCCCACCCCCAACCTGCCCATGTATCACCTTCATCAGCCATCAGTGGTGTCCCCACCCTCCCTGTCACCCCAGACAGCAGTCACCCCCCTCCCCCACACCCAGTGCAGCATCACCAGGTTCACCAGCCCCGTCCCATCCCAGCCACCCCGGCTGCAGCGACCACTGTTGGTCTGCATGTTCCAGGGACAGAGGACGATGAGTTTGCTGATTTCCAAGCAGCAGCACCACCAGCACCACGGCCAGTTGCTGCAGGTCCTTCAAAAAGTAAGTTCTGTTTTTCATTCCACACCTTGAAGGCATGTCTGGATTTTAAAATTATTTATTATTGCAAGGAGAAACAGAAATAAGAATTCAGAATTGAAAGCAATTATGAATCTTATGGACATTTTTTAGATTTTTATTTTTTTTCTCCCTATCTTCCTCTTGCACATAGGTCACAGTATCCGTCTTCATTTAGGAAAAAAATGATTACTTTAGTTATGTTTTCTTATGTTTTTAAAAAAAAAAAAAATCTTTTGTATGACTCCTTTCTTTCATCTTTTGTGATGCTTTTTCTCCAGCTTCACCCTGGTTTTATTTTTGTCCCAGTTTCCTAACTTTCCTCTTCCATATTTCTAAAATAGCAAGAAAAACCCAACTGTGAATAATGTTAGAATGGTATGATTGTTACTCCTACCTCCTCCCTTTTTTTTTGCACCAGTTCTTTGACATTTACCAAAATTTAGCTGGCCTGTTGTGTACAAACTTTGCATTTTGCTCTCTCTGATCTCTTTATTGACAAGCAAATTTGAATGCCCCATTGTGTCAGTGGGTGCATGATATTCTGATATTTCAGGTATTAGCTAATATATTACTGAGATCTGTGTGGAATGTGGACAAACCCTTTTAGACAGTGAATTTGATCATAGAGAAACCAGGTTTGAATATTCTGTTTCTTACAAGAAAAAATAGCTTTGACTCTTCTCTTATTTCAAACAATGACATAAACTGAGGGAATAATCCACTTTCACCAGATAAATCTCAAAATATTATGAAGCAGATATCCGTGTTTATTTCTGTGCCTTTATTTTAACTGAGCATTGACAATTTTCATCATCTGCTGGGCTTGTCCAGAATGCCACGCATTTATTTACTTTTTTTTTGTGGTGCCTGCTTGAAATGTGTTGAGAATTGCTTGATTTTTAGCTGTGGGTCCCACATACAACTTGCTAGGCTAATAGGAATACTATACTCATATCTTGTCTGTAGTGAAATAACATTAATATGCATTTTGCTGGCTCTATATGATATCATGGTTCCCAGTTTTAATCACTGACTTATAAAAAGAAAGCAGATTTTTGTAGTGCCCAGGTGAGCCATATATGAAATATTGAGGTGTGTCAGTAGAACCATAATGATCTGGCTTTCATCTCTTATGGCTCTGATCAAATGAGAGAGAAGAAATTCTGGTAGCCATGGTTTACTTGCATAATAGTAATGGGACTTTCACTTTTTATGGTTGCCACATGGCTTGGAGGTAATATTCATCAGATTAGCCGGAAATGGGACAAAGTAGTCTGAATCCATTCTTTCTCAGTTGTCTGAATCTTTGTGCACCTCAAAGTGAGCGTGCATATGAAAGGTTTCAGGGCAACAAGAGACATATCCAAAATCACTGGTTGGAGAAAAATAACAGTTTGTTCTTCAGTTGTTAGTAATTTATTCTTAAGAACTAGAATTTTTTAAAGAGTTTCGGGAAGGACAAGTTGCTTTTGGTGAAAAGGAAAGTCCTTACTCTATAGCAGTATCACCATTCCCAGTATTGACGGGCATCACTCAGAATTTTAAACAATGGCGTTTGTCACTTTTTGCCCTGAAACTCTTCATATATCACCTTACTGATGCATAGTGAGAACTTGAACTAAAGTTTTTAGAAGCCAGAATGAGATATATTAATGATGCATGGAACCTATAGGATAAATGTCTTGCGCTTAGGGCAAATGAGTCACAAGTTGTGCCGCGTGAGTTTTTTACTGTTTTTTTTTTTTTTTTAAAATTATCTTTCCATCTATAATATCAAAATATTTCTTTTTTCAGATTAAAAAAGGTTAAATTGTCATTTTGTGAAAACAAACAAAAAATTAGTATCCTAGTCGGAAAGAAGTTAAAAACAACCCAAAATGGCCGTATGTCTTCATTTGCGCGGCGTGACTTCTGACTCATGCCCTGTTCACAAGACAATGGTCTATGAATCATGTGACTCCACTTGCAGTCAACATTAATATTGGTTCACTGGGATAGCAGCACAGTTTGAAGCTGCCTCTCAAATAGGCAGTCAGGATCCTTTGTACACATTTTTCTGAAGACATGAAATAGCTGTGGTGAACTCTGTGACAAACCTCCTGAAATTTGCAGTCTAAAGTAGTGAATTATGACCAGTGTTCAGATGGACTAGATTGAGAGTTATACCCTCTAAAAGGTTGTAGAATACAGAAAAAAAATCTGAAAATGAAAGTAACTACAAATGCTTAAAATATGTATTTATGCCTCAACATTGACATAAATGTTCCATTTGTGTGGGCATTAGATCATGTGTGATGAATAGTCTCTTCAAGATCATACAGGAATGCTTTAGGTATTCACTGGCTCACTTACAGCTTGACTGCACAGAAAGCATTTAGGGGGGGGGGGGGCGCTGAAATATGGATTTTGCCCCAAAAATGCAATTTTGAGCTTTTGTTTTCTCTTAAAAGTACTGCTTTTTCTGCGTTTAAAAATGGTATCAAATAGTGGCTAAGTCAATTCTAACGTGTTTGACCAATGGTCATTCAACGGTAGACCTAGCATATTGTCAGTCAGGATTCGGCTCCACCTGGCTGCTACATGAGGCCGTAGATCATTGCGATTTGATTATACACAGGCAAATGGTGCAAAAAGCACTTGAATATCACCTCTCCTAGCAATAACACGAGTTCCAGTGCCAGGGACGGACACTGGGTGACCACTATGAGGTGAGAAAAACTGCTGATCATGCAAATTATCAATGTAAGTGTTCTAAAATGACTTTCCCTGTCCCATAAATAGCCCAAGTTTGCTTTCTTTCTGCTACTAATAGCTTAGTTGTCGACTATATATCATAGTAAAGGTCAAAACACTCTTGATTTGCTCTCAAAAATGATATGGGGGCACACAGAGGCCCTCAAGAACCCAAAAGTGGCTCTTATAAAGATGGGGGGTAGGGAGCAAAATTCGATAAAAGATACGCCCAGAGAGCCAAAAATGGCAACAAGAGACACAGAAGTCATGAAAAGAGGGCAAGTAGGTAAAAAAAAAAAAGGCAGGTAAAAAAAAAAAAGGCTGTTCCGAGCGTGAAAACCGAACAAAAAACTCTTCATGTCAATTTTTCACTAAAAAAAAAACTTTAAACGCATTTTTCTCAAAACCCGTTTTGTTTACAGTTTTTCTTCTATCTCCTTTTTTTGTTTCCAAACCCATTCAAACCAAATTTGGTATGCATCATTGTCACCACAAAACCCAAAAAGTTACATATATGCGTTAAATTCAGTCGGTAAATTTTAGAGAAAATTGGGTTTTTAGTTTGAAAAACTGGCGAAATTTGAATTTTCGCTATATGGCATTTTTAAAAATTGATAGAAAATTTTGTATTGCATGGAACGTAATGAAAATATGTAAAGTTTTAGATATTATATGAAACAATATATTCACCAAGTTTAATTAAGTTTTGTTGAAATTTGGCGGAGGAGATAGATTTTAAAATCAGTCAATTTAGCTATGCCAAAATCCAAGATGGCGGCACTGCCACGGCAACCATATGAAAAAGCTGATTTTTTCCCAATGTTTTCTTCTAATTTGAACATGCCGAATATAATGGAAAAGGTTAAAATAACCTTACTTTAATCAGCGGATTCCATTGTATATAAACATACAAATGTAAATATACAGAGAAGTGTTAGAACCATGGATACCTGATCTAAAGACTCTCATCAAGAACAAAATACAGTGGTTACCATTAAATTGTGTTTCTTAGAACAAACATTGTTTAAGTGAGAGTCAGCAAACAAGAATCATGACATTCGAAACCCAAATTCATCACAAATGATGAGATTAATGTGTACAAGTCTCAAATGTAATTGGAAGCATCATTCTGTTGAGTAACCTGAAAAAAAAAATCTCCGAAAACATTCACTGTGATGTATGATGGGCAGAGTCAAATGTCAGAGGAATAGATATATTAGTTAATTGATTCCTGAAGTTTGGACTCAAGTTCAGTAAGAATTACAATCACATTTATAGTTACAGCAATAAGTTTTCCTGTTTTTACAAAACAACCTTCTCCATCGAAATGACTCATGTAGTCCTACAGATTTCATCTAATTTATTCCCTATGTGCACAACCTGACACAACATACTCACTCCCAATATGATTTCACATAATTTAACCACTCCAAATTTTATTTCATACCATCCATGTTCATATCCGCAAACACAAGTTCACGTGTCATGCAACTGAGTGAAAAGAGTCTAGGTCAAATTTTTAATTTGTCTGAATTTACTGGTGATGTAAGTGAGGCAAATTAGCCTACTTGAAAAGAAATATTCAGCTACAATTTTTCTGTGCCCAAATGTGACACTGTTATCAGGAAAATCCATTTTTGTTCAAGTCAACTAATTTCAAATGCGTTTGCAACGTTTAAACTTAATCGCTTCCAACATATTTTACATAACATATTCAGCGCCAATTTAATATAATCCACGTGTTCCTATCACAGCATCACATCTCCAATTCACACACATCCAACAGAATATGACTTAATTCATACATTTCACCGCAATTCCACCTTACTCATTATCTTCCTGCACCATTCCATACCATGTCCCAAACTACCTAAAATCTGAGACATTACAACATTTCATACCATGTCCCAAACTACCTAAAATCTAAGACATTACAACATTTCACATGTCCCAAACTACCTAAAATCTAAGACATTACAACATTTCATACCATGTCCCAAACTACCTAAAATCTAAGATATTACAACATTTCATACCATGTCCCAAACTACCTAAAATCTAAGACATTACAACATTCCATACCATGTCCCAAACTACCTAAAATCTAAGACATTACAACATTTCATACCATGTCCCAAACTACCTAAAATCTAAGACATTACAACATTTCACATGTCCCAAATTACCTAAAATCTAAGACATTACAACATTTCATACCATGTCCCAAACTACCTAAAATCTAAGACAACATTTCATACCATGTCACAAACTACCTAAAATCTAAGACAATACAATAGAGTGGTCTTCACACAAAAGATTTCTGCCAGTCAAGTGACCAATAGTTTTATGTACTATGAGGATGCAGTGATGATTCAAGTTTTGCTCAGGAGAAAATGTAAAATTGTTGAAGTTTTGCATACCTGGCCTGAGATGGGAGACAATGTTTTGGGAAAACCTGATCTAATCTGGCCCTCTAGAGATACAATGTAGAGGTTTCCTGAAGACAATCCCAAAATTATCTCCACAGAACCAAAATCTCCATCAATGCTGGCCACTGTTGGACTAAACAAGGCAAATGCTGGCCGCTGAAAACAAAATAATAAAAAAGGTATCACTGAAATCATATGAATTAAAAATTTTTCAAAGCCTAACTTTGATAAAACATAAATTTTCTGGTTCTAGCAAAGAGGCTTACGATTGGATGTTAAATTCACAAGAAAAGATCATTTTAGTTTCACTATCTTCATTTTCTGCATCTTTTCAGAGGTTAATCTCTCTGCACAACAGAGTCTAAGGAGAAACAGTGAATCAAATCACAGCTGATCTAGCAATAGAAATATTGTACTCCATTCATAATAGGGTAGTTATATTAAGATCTACTCAGCTAAAAAGGCTAAAAACTTGTTTTGGCTTCTTTTTTGGTTTTTAATTCTGTAAATGAGTCCTGATGTCTGTATGTTAGTTTTGGACTACATGGTGCAGCAAGAATTAATTTGTTTCCTAAACTTACAAAATAGAGACAGTCATTAACACATTCGCTGCCAACAGCAACCGCTACATCCATTTTCATAAATTATATGAGACCAGAAATGACAAAAAACTGATGCCATGGGTGTTCGCTATGAAGAAATATCCCTAATTGATTGAGGGTTTAAAGAGTCTTTCATGAAATGTCTTTAACACTTTTTAAGTTCACTCAAATTTGATCTTTTTTTTTCAGCTGTGGCAACAAAAGGGTTAACAGCAGAAAGGTTCAGTCATGGAATTTTAAAAAGCTCAGCATCATAACAGTTTCTGGCACATTTAAGTATTACCAACATGGGCAGGTTGTGATGTTTACCTTTGACAGCTCCAGAAAGAAGATCTTCAGGAAAGAGTTTGAAAATCCACTTTCTGGTGGAACCTCACTGCTGCTCCTCATATATTTCTCTGCTTCTTTGAGATTGACCACAGCCACAGCCGATATGAAGACCTTGGCTTTGCCATCTGCATCTATGCCTGACCTTGTGTAATCAACAGATTGGAAAAAAACAATTAAAATGTTGGATTTGTCTATTTCTGTCTTTCAACCTCCCACTTGACGTTATCTCAATGCTAGTCTCCTATGCAGATATTATAGCATGGTATCTATTTTGTAATTAGTTTCACGACCTCTGACAACTATATGGACAATAATAACCCTCTTGATCTGCTCTTCTCGCACCAACATGGAATCGTCTGACCAGTACAATTAGTTGCAGGAAATGAGACTAAAATTATGAAATGGGCAGTCATACAACAGTACAGAATGGATTAAGTCTGGCTGGGTGGCTACGCTGCATGAAAGCCAATTTCCTACTTGCAATTCCAACAGAAAATAACATACATAAGCTGATTCAATGGAAAGAGCTCAGACATAACGGAAGAGCCAAATTTATTACAATGAGTCATAAAAAGAGGTGTCATATAAGCGTTTAGTTAGATACTGACACTCTATTGGAAAAAAAAAATATCTGTAATTCACAAACACTTCATTCTTTCAACAGTTCATTAAGACTTAGATGAGCACAGGAAATAAGGCATGTTTCATTTAAATGAACAGATAAAATAGTCTGGGTCAAATGTGCAGTTCTGACATTACATGGTAATGGTAAATATTCATTTCTTATTCCACTAGAAAAAAAGCTCATGTAAATGATTTAAGATACATCCAAAGACTTATTCTATGATGATCAAATCTAACTCTCATCAACAACTTACTCGTGATCATCATCACCAAAAAAAAAGGACACAGGAAGAACCAAGTACGTCAGATTATACAAAACTGGTGTGCTCAAGACTTGGGGTCCCACAGCAAAGTCTTCCAATGACTGAAATGAACATATGAATAAGCAGGTAATGTGAATCCAAAGTTAACACACTTAGCAGAATGGCACATGCTGTGTGATTTTATTGCTCTGTTGAATAAATATGATCATTATTTATTTCAACAGTTCACTGCAGGTAAACTTTGAACCAGCATTAGTTCACAAGGGTTTTACCTTGTACATTGTTTCAGTGAAAGTAATTATTCATTTTTACACTCAGCAACCCATATAAATGTATACATTGCAAACTCAGCAACTGTATATCTTCTTCTTGAGAAATCTTAAGAATATGATTTTCAGCATTACTACAGTTTTTTGTGACAATGGGAAATACTGGGAGAAAAAATGTACAAAACAAGAATATTTACATGTGTATCTGACACGAAACTGGAAATCTTATGATGGTCCACAAATTCCTCCTGCACTGAGAGCCATTTCATCTTCACATAAGCTGATGGAATCTGTAATGACAAAAAAAAAAAAAAAAAAGTTATGGGTATAGGAATATCTACAGCTAGATTGCAATTTAGCTTTTCTTTTGGCAAACTTGTTCTCAAAAAGGACATTCACTCTATTTCTACGATAAACAATTAACACATTATGACTATATTTAAAGAAGAATGATGACTCAACAGAGGTAATGGCACTGTTTATCACATGTCCAAATTTCTAAGCACGGTTGCTGTCTACAAAGTAAAAGCAAGAGAAAATTAGTTTTTTTTTTGCTCTAAATCTAGGGCAAACACTAATTTCAGTGATAAGCCAAGAAGTGGATCCAAAGTTCATACAGTCAAGCCCGCTTATATCCAATTTGCCAGGATCGCCCTATAGGGTTCGATTTATGAGAGTTCATCTTCCAGATTTTTAACAAGGCAAACAACTCTCGAAATACCAATGCGCCATCACATAGATCTAGTATAAAAAATAAAGCTAGTCAAATGCAGGCTAAGAGCGAGCACGATGTAGATATTTACTAGACCTATACCGTCATGGCACTAGAACTAAGAAGATGGTGATTGTAATACAGGTGCAACGCCTCGGGTTGCCTGCACACGAAGTATCATAATAGCACTATACACGCACGTGTTTGACTGTCTACCTGTACTGTAAGGCTTGGCAAGGATGCTTGATTATCAGTCGCTTGCTCAGCATCCTCCTGCTGCTCCTCATATGTTGCCTCTTCTCCCTTCTCCCCTCCCTCTGAACACATAGACTCACTTAAAGTCGCGGCGTGGGGCACAGTCACAGTACATGTATGTAAATTAATTGCCTAATCCCTCTTGCCCCATCCATGATGCTGTCTCCTTTGTTTTCCACATTGGGTGGGAATCACATGGAGAGAACAAAAGCCGATTTTTATCTTTGCAGTGGCGCTGACCAGTTTGATTTAAAGACAACTCATGGCAAAGGCTTCAAATTATGCAGGAAGCATTTAATGGGCACAAAGAGGAAAAAAAAAAACGGCTGTTTCGTATTTATTCAAATTATCAGTAATAAGTGTTTTCAGAGTTCAGTCTGAGTGGACTCAACTGTACCTGAAATCCAAATTTATAAAGTAATTGGCCAACAGGTGAGTAGAATACGATTTCTCCTTGGGATGTGACAAACATCAGGTCTAGAGTTCCATCTCCATCAATGTCATACTGGAAAAAAAAATGTGAATGAGACAAAAATGATTGCTTCATACAAAACTATTTTATCAGACTCTTTGAACTTTACAGCTGATTGTCTAGATTCTCAACTACAATGTCTGAGCATTTCAAGCAGTTCAGTAGTAACCTATTTTCTCTCAGTGGATTTATAACTCAGTGTGGTATATGGAGCTTGACAGAGCTTGCATGCACATATATGTACTTGGTGCTTTGATTCTTAAAACATCAGAACAAATCTTTCTTAAGTATCCACTAAAGGCTTTTGATAGAGTGAAATAGTTCTGAGCTATTTCCCTGCATACACTGATGAGCAAAAGAGAGATTGTCTAGCTATAAGTATAATACATTATCTCTGCCAAAGTGCTCATTCACCTGGTGACACAAAGAAACAGGGCTAATGGGCAAGCAAGATTACTGCCTCCAGGGGGATGAAAGATGTATATTATAGAATGTAACCATCTTGGGCAAACAAGTTCTTAGACAGATTGAAAGGTTGCACAACCCATCTGACCACCATCTTATCTGCTAGGGTTAGTTGATCATTACCCCGTAAGTTGAAGATTTAATTATGTGACAGACAGCTTTCTCCGCAATGTGTTTTGTGGTTAGATCCAACAAATTCTGACCTTTCTTTTTATAATTTCATCACCAATGCTGAGCCTCCTCCAGACACTGGGTAAGTTTCCACATGACAGTAGGACACATTATTGAATAAAACCATGATAGGGCTAACTGCTGTATGGATAATAAAGTGAGTGACTCAGTGTTTAAGATAAGCCAGACTGCCCAAAGTAGGAAAATAACAGATCAGTCAGGAGATGAAACTTATTTCTCCTTGTACACAAAACGAGCAGTGCCCAATGTGCTGTCAAAAAAAAAAAAGAAGAGTTACCTGCTAGTCCACACGTGGCCTAATTATGTATCACATATGCCCTGTCATTGCCCATCAGTGTTTCCCTGTTCTGCCCAATACCTTCCCATTTTACTTCACACCAAGCACTGTGCATTTCTCTCATATGGACAATCTGACGTGAAATTACATCAAGAGTATTTGCATGTCATGGCCTGACACTGGGTTCTTAGGCAGATTTTTAGTCCGGGAGCAGGTTTTAGGCACATAAACTGTATGGAAAAAATTCTGTTCCACAGCAGAAGGGGTTACTAATTGACTGGGCTATTCGGTGGGAGTTCTTATCAAAGGACAATAATAAAAATCAAACTTTATAACTAAAGAAGCTAAAAGTACGTTGTCAGAGATATCAAGTACGAGTATGTCTAAAGAGATAATGTATTTTCAGTTCCATTTTTATTTTCTTATATAGTGCTAAGACAGATGTAGGTTTATTTTCTGCTCCCAGCTCCTATTAAAGAACAATATGATTCTGAGTTACTACAAAGAACAGATAATTCATGGATTCTGGGTTTAACCATGATACATTTTATTATCACAATAAACTATGAAACAAATGTTCCCATCAGGCAAACATAATAAACTTCATATCTATTTATGCTTATTTTAATATATAAATTTATATCTTGTTCCATCGGCCTCATCTCTGGACTATTTCAGCATCAGGAAAAAAGAATACTGCTTTCCTCCTGTACATTTTAAATTAGGATTTAGGAGTTGGAATTGTGACAGAAAACATAGAAAAATACATCTGAAGAGAGAAAAACCTGACACATTTGAACAAATGTTATTGAAATATGAAAAAAAACAAACCTGAAGCGGGGAAGAATGAATGGATTTGTCCAAATTATGCTGAGGCCAGTTGGTGTCATGAAGGTGCTTTCCAGTTTCTCCCTCAATAACAGTTAGCGCCTCTCCAAAGGGAGCAGCAACAACATCTAAGCCTCCATCACCATCAACATCAGTCACCAGAGGTATTGCAGCAAAGGGAAAGGAGCTAATGTCTGCCTGCCATAATTTTCGTAAGCTGTAATTACACCTACAAACAGAAAAAAAAAAAAAAGAAAATTGGATAACAACTAAAAAACAATGCTCAGTTTAAAATTTTACAATACCTTTACTTTAAGGCTACTGAGATCATCAGCAATAGATGCCCTCACTACACACTTAGTCTTCCAGACTGCATACTAGGGAAATTTTTTCCATGTAAGTGTACATTATGAATCAGAGCATACTTAAAACATGCACAAAAATGAATATCAATGCAAAGATGATTGGCCACATTAACATACACAAACTATATTGGGGGGGAGGCATCCTGGAGGTGATTTTTTTAATTATTAAAGTTAGGTTATTTTAATCTTTTCCATCGTATTCAGCATGTTCAAATTAGAGGAAAACAGTAAAAAAAAAGTTGACTTTTTCATACCGTTGCCAT
>JBCAUA010317383.1:0-19236 GCA_038406235.1 Peronia verruculata | reverse complement strand
AAAATGCTCTGTCCCCATATTTTTTCTTATGGGAACGAGGAATAGAGAAGTGGTTAAGACTCTTAGATCTCAAATTTATCAGAAAGTACAGAGAAAATTGGTATCCGTAGTTGGGAGAAGAGGAGCTCCTAGGCTGTGCAAAATTGTTAAAACTTTTCTATGGCAAAGACGATAGCTTGAATTACTATTAGAATGCCAATTTAAAAAAAAAAAAAAAAAACTAAATCCTTAAAAATATCTCTCTTCCTTCAAATAGATTGCCCACACAGAAGTTTACTACTCAAAAAAAGCCCACTGCAAAAATGTCTGTGAAACAGATTGGTACATCAGAACCTGCTGGCAGAGAGAACATGGCAGAAATTAGGAACCTAGGAGTAGATGTACGTAATCTAGACAGTGTGACAAAAGTCGATAAAGAAACTGTTGAGATGATTAAATGGAAAGGTAATGCTTTCTGTCCTTCAGCCATCTGTCTGACTGGTGTCGATGAAAAAAACGTTGATGATGGCAATCCTTTAATCATCTGTCAGGCTGTTGACGATGAAAAGAAAATTAATGGTGACAGCTCTCCAGTTATCTATCAGGCTGGCAACGATGAAATAAGAACGGCAGGTGACAGCACTCCAGTTACCTGTCAGGCTGATGACGATGAAATAAAAACTACAGGTGACAGCTCTCTAGTTATCTGTCAGGCTGATGACGATGAAAAGAAAACTGCAGGTGACAGCTCTCTAGTTATCTGTCAGGCTGATGACGAGGAAATGAGATCTGCAGGTAACAGCTTTCCAGTTACCTATCAGGTTGATGACGATGAAATAAGAACGGCAGGTGACAGCTCTCCAGTTATCTATCAGGTTGATGACAAAAAGAAAAAAAAGAAAACTAATGGTGACAGCTCTCCAGTTATCTGTCAGGCTGACAACGATGAAATAAGAACGGCAGGTGACAGCTCTCCAGTTATCTGTCAGGCCCATGACGATGAAATGAAAACTGCAGGTGACAGCTTTCCAGTTATGTGTCAAGCCCATGACGATGAAATAAAAACTGCAGGTGACAGCTCTCCAGTTATCTGTCAGGCCCATGACGATGAAATAAAAACTGCAGATGACAGCTTTCCAGTTATCTGTCAGGCCCATGACGATGAAATAAAAACTGCAGGTGACAGCTTTCCAGTTATCTGCCAGACAGATGACGATGAAAAGAAAACTAATGGTGACTGCTCCTCAGTTATCTGTCAGGCTGATGACGATGAAAAGAAAACTGTAGGTGACAAATATCCAGTTATCTGTCAGACTAATGACGATGGTAAAAAAACTGATAACAGCAACTTTTCAATAATCAGCCAATCTGATGATGATGGAAAGAAAGTTTTCGTCGAAAATTCTTCAATTGTCTGTCAGGAAGGTGTCCATGGACAGATAATCGATGATGCCAAGTTCTTCAATATCCATCAAGCTGGTGATGACAGAAAGAGCAGTGGTGTCGAAAACGCTTCAATCATTTGTCAGATAGATCTTGATGGACAGAACACTGATAATGTCAATCCTTCAGCTATTTGTTTGACTGTTGAAGATGGAAAGAAAGCTGTTGATTACAATTCTTCGAATCTCCCTGACAGTAATGTGCTGTCAAGAAAGAAAACTGGTGGTGACAAATGTTCAATTATCTGTCAGGCTGAAGACGATGGAAACGAAACTGATGATAACAAATGTTCAATTATCTGTCAAACGGATGGAAAGAAAAATGACCATGACAACTCTTCAGGTATCTCTTCAAGTGTTACAGTAAAGATAAGCACTGCTGACGACAGCTCAACAGATGCCCTCCTTAGAGATGACGATGGAAAGAAAACTTACAATACCACTTCTTTTGATGCCTCTTTCAGTGGCGTAATGAGAGAAAGAAAATTTGATGGTTGTGGTATCTCTACAGTTATCAGTCAAACTGATGCGGATGCAGAAGAAAACTACTGTGAAATCTCTTTAGGTCCACCCCATGGTGAAGACAGTGGAAAGACAACTGATGATGATAGCTTTTCAGCGTCCTCTGTCATTGATGTGGTTAGAAAGAAAACTGAAGACGGCAATTGTTCCGACATCTGTCAGATGGATATCGATGGAAACAAAACTGATACAAAGAATAATGACCATGAAGCGGATACTGTTAAGTCATTGGATATCTGTCTGACTAGGAACTGTAGAAAGATAACGGATGACGACAGCTCACAAATTGCCTTTAGGGCAGATTGGAACAGACAAGAAGCTGATGTTGACAATTCTTCACTTATCAGTCTGGTTATAAAGCCCAGAGAACAAACTGGTATGGACAGTGTTGCTGCTAAAGATCACCCTAGCGCAGAAACAAATAAAATTGATGATAACACCACTCGTGCAAGCCACCAATCTTATCTGAAAAGAAAGGAAACTGCTGGTGACACCCAGCAATTTCAACCTGATGCCCAAAGGGAGAAAAATGCTGCTGCTGATGCTTTCGCTCAAGTAAGTTCTCATATCAGAGCTGGTGGAGATACTTATCTACCAACAAATCAATCTAATTGTGAGGAAAACCCATCCGACACCTACACTGATCAGGAAACAGACTCAGATCTAACTAATGCTGCTCTGGAAATGGCAATATCGCACCAACAAGGGCTCAGAAAGAGGGGTAATAGTGGCAGTGTTCCAGAAGAAGTTCAAGTCCCTGGGGGTGAAAGCCGAACTTCTGCAACTGAGGAGAACGAGGCACACCAGATGGGCCAAGAAGACTTGGATGAATCAGATAGAGATCAAAACTGGTAAGATCGTTCTGACAATAGCTAATGAGAGATACACTGTAAATTGTCTCTGTAGTGATTATCTTATTGCAATCTGTTTTATTGTTTAGTCGATCGGATTTGTCAAATTTCCGATATTTATCTGCATGACCTGAAAAGCTGTTTTTAAATGTGTACTATTAGCCTGCGTTTTCCATGAATTTGGGAAGTAGTTCACAAACATACAAAAATTACATACTATACAAAATGACTGGTTACCAGACAGATAGACAGGCAGACCAAAAAACAAAATATATATAAAAGTTAGAGAACTGGCATACTTCTATAGGTATTGATACTTTCTTTTGGTACTTATAGCTTCCTCATCCCTTCCTGTCATTGTTATGGTAAATGACCTAGGTGTATGTTCCCTCAAATGGTTATCGCCATTGTTATAAAAGATACATTTTTGCCCTGCATTGCTCTGATGCTCATGGAGTAACTGCTAGAAGAGAGAAGATAATTGTAGACAATTGTAGTCTTTCTTGGTGTAATGTAATCAGTTATTGTCTTTTTTTTTTATCTGTCAGTTCATATTGCTGACGATATAGACCTGTCAGTAACTCCCTTTTTCCGTATCGTTGATAATGTAGACCAATCTGTGAGCCACCCTTTTCATGTTTCTAGTAATAATCATCAATTATTCCCCCCCCCCCCCACAATGGTAATAAAGACCACTTATTGGTCCTCTCTTGTTTTCAATCGACAATGAGGACCAGTCAGGTTTCTCTTTACTGTTGTCCCGCTGTTCCAAAAAGTGATTTTCCTTACTTATAACGTATACGGCACAAACCAATTAGTAAATCGCTAAAGGGTCTGACAGAATCAGCAAGCAACCTTTTACTTTTTGCAGACAGACGGGATCACTCGCCAACCTAGTCTGTTGTACTGCTTTCATTACTAAAGATTCAACCAGAAACATCCTGTCCTGCTGCGCTGCTAATAGAAAAAAATCAGACGTGATTCTGTGATTGTTTATATTGACAGAAAGAACCAGTCGATCATTTTCTTACTTTGTTATGCTGACAATAACAATCAGTAACATTGTAATACTATATTATTGGCGGTATTAACTATAGCTGACTTTTTTTTTTTTTTTGTAATTGTTCTCTTATGCTAGGTGGGAGCGAGTCACCCTGATTATCTTCGTGATAGCTGTTATTTTCCTGGCTGCCGCACTGATATTGATGTTTGTGGCTTGCCCCTCGCCCACTAAGGTAAGCTCCTGACTGTTGCTGACATTGTCTGAAAAATTCCTAATTTGAAAAGTAGCATATGATGTTTAGAGAAATGCCCTGCTTGTTGCATTTAAACGTGGTCTAGGCAGAGATGTTTGAACCACTTTTCCTAACTAGCTTTGATCATAACCAAGAATTGTTTTTTCATTTACCATGGCTTTCTGAACAATTTTGTTTTAATTGAAATTAGTTTTTGTCCCTTACAGTGCATTGCAGGTGTGTTTTTTTCCCCTTTTTTATACTTTATGAAAGTCAATGGAAATCAAGGAGTTAATGAGTTTAAGTCCAGGAGTGATTTGGTAGAACAGTTAAGAGGCTGTCTGTCGATGAAACTGTCAAAGTTCCAGTTTCACCAGGCAAATGGGAAATGTTCAGATTACTTCTTCATTAGCTGAAAGATTGTCTGGCTTCCTGGCCTGACATGTAGCTATCTGGGTAAGGACAAAAATGTCAGGAGATGTCCAAGTGTAAATTGCCGTGGATAACGAACCCTTGCCAGTTCAAAATCTATCCAAAAGTAGGTAGAGACATGGGTATTTGGGGCAACATCTTGATTAGTTTGGGTGAGCAGTAAAGACGTGATAAGCTTACTTTTAGGATTGAAAGACTACAAAGATAATGAACTGGTTGTTGCACGTTGTGTAATGTCAAGATCTTTTTGCGGTATAAATGGAAACAATGTTATGGAGAAAAATAAGAGGTCAAATATTTGCAGGCAGGATATGCTGCAACATTGCTGTAGTTGCTTCACTTAATTCAAAATAATCTGACAGTTTCTAAAATCTGTCTAAGTTGAGTTAATTTTTATCCACATGAAGATAAAAACAGTTTCAGTTTGTTCAATTTGTTGAACATTTAGAGACATCAGCCATTTAAAGGATTTTTCACAGTGCCAAGCTTGTCCCTAATAATAAGCACAAATTTTCGAACATTTACAAATTTGCACATGACTTTCAGATGCCTAATTTCATTTCACAATCATTAAGAGTTTTCTTAATTTTGAACTTTGCAACCCTGGTCTGTATTTTTGTCGGGGACAGATTGCTCAAGGTCATTGCTGATTTTTATAATTGTTATTAATTTTTATTATTTATTTTATAATATATATATATATTGTGCGTGGCCAAGATTTCCAGTGTAAGGTGAATCAAGATGAGAATAAATGATTGTACACTAGCACAGATCATCCCCATGTATTGAATCTAGATATATAACCATTATATTAAAAGAAAAAAACTCATTGTCTCGAAACATTACAGCAAGTTTGAATTTTTGGGCAAATGCAATGAAAGCATAAAGATGATTACAGGAATTCACCACTTTGGGAAAAGTGATATGGCTGGACAACTGCAAAACCTACACTCTTGCTCTTTTGCTTGCAAAATTATTTTGATACGGAGGAATCAAACTGGAAATTGATTTATCTAGAGGTGCAAATATTTTAGTTTGCAGTTTTATCAGCTGGAGAGCATATATTTTTGGAGGCTACATCATTTTATAGGATATAATTTTGAGCATTAACTCGTGCAAATTTATCATTTCGTAATAGTTCCCACATTTTTCTTTCAACAAATGCATCACGTAATTTTCATTTCTGCTTATGCATTTATCTCACAACTCTTTCTTCCAAATTAATACAAATTCATCAAGACGATAGGCCTTTGCCCAGGCATATATAATACTATGTACACCTAGGCCTATTAGAATCAAATGGCAAACTATTTTTAAAAGATCTCCACACTTGTAGGATAGACCTACTTAACAGCAAGCTATGTACAGCTCTTAGCTTGCACTATGCCTAACTATCCTTAAAAGCAACAATAAAAGTTTTCCTTCAGTGTTTTTTTCAGCCTCCTGTCAGTGAAAATGTAATGGTAATGGCTAATCTGAAAAATTTCAATAAACACAGTAATGCAGAAAATACAATTAATAAATTCTGAGTGCTGCCAAAGTAACCTGCAAAATTTCGATGATAGGTGTTTTCTCATAATTTTGTAGGCTGATCTAAAGAACTTAAAAATATTTGAAAAAAATATTTTTTCTTAACAACTATGCAAAGACAGATGTATCTATACTTCCAGATCAACATATTAATTGCTTCTTTTGATTCTATTCAGGCCACCTAGAATGTTTTGAACCTACGGAATGACTTGCTATTACTGGACATACAGTGTAGATGGGTTTATGTCACTTGTTAATCTAAGAATTACATTGGTTGTCTAGTTTTTTTGTTTTTTTTCTTTCTTTCTTTATTTTACTGAAATAGAAAGAGATACAGATAAAAAATAACTGACAATAAATACGTGCTTTATTAAATCTATTAAATTCTTTCCAATTTCACTTTTGCAGATGGTGGTGGAAATGATTATCAGTGAGTATGATTAACTCAATCATTTTATTGCATAGCCTGTTGGGAGAGATAGGAATTGCGAGTTGTCTATACCTGTCTCTACTGGTCTATACTTGTTAGTGTGTAAACTTAGGTAAGTGTAACAAAAAAATTTACATAGATAACATACATACACAGATGATCATCATTCAGAATGAATAAATCAGTGTGAATTTCAGATCCCAAAATAAGTATGAGTGAGAGGGACGAAACTGGTACATACCCTGTAGAGAATTAGTTGTTGGTCTACTATTTTGTATGTAGAACTCAGTGGAAAGTGTTAACATTTTGCTGAAAGCATGATGAACTTTTTAAATTATGTTCCGGGGCTTTGCTTCAGACTGTGCAAGGGGTGGCAGTGGTATTTTAATTTATGATTATTTTACACTGCATTGCTGGCCGATTTTAATTTGCATATTTTTTCTTTATATTCTTTTTGTGATGCTATTGTATTTTCATTGCTCAAGTGAAAAAACTTTTTTCTTTTTCTCTGTTTAATCCTTTGAAGGCATAGTGAAGATGGCATGGAAATTTCAGAGGGATAAAAATAGTAATGATAAGTCTGTAGAAGAGTACATCATTCTCATTATTTGTTGAAATCCAATCAGACAGCTCTCTAGCATTATTCTTTAATTAAATCAGCTTTAAATTCAGTCAATCTCATCTCTGAAAGCAGTTTATCCTGACCATAACCATTTCACAGATGGTTTGATTCTTACGTGCTCTCCTGCTTGTTATAACTGCAGGTGAAAGGATACTGGATTTAAAGATGGATGACACTGAAATTTCACAGATGTAAGATTTAGATTATTTAATTTAATCAATCACTGGCAGCTTAACTGTTCCTCAGTTTAAATTTCCTTTTATTACGGATTAAGATTCTCTGCAGGTTTTCTGTTCACAGACAAACCAGTGCCTCCACCTCATGGCAATTTCATCTCTGCTCAGAAAGCTTTCTCACTGACTACTGTCAAGAAAAAAGGTAGAAAATGATGACCGATTGCTTTCAGTGACAGCCATTATGATGATGGTGAAGAAAATTTGGCTAGCGATATCAGTTTCTTTTATTAACTCAATTCAAAATACTTCATATATTGTTTTTCCACTTTTTTAATGTATTTGAATAGTTGCTGATGGACAGTCATCTTAATTTTTAGATATTTTTGTAAAATGATGATGATGATGATAATGATGATATTTTTTGCCATTTCTACATATGTTGCAGGTATGGAGGGATGAAAATGATTTTAAAAAATGAGCATTTGAATTGACTTCAACTTGATTGTCTAATTTTGTCACTGTCCTTGGCAAGGGGAGTGGAAACCAAAATACTAGCAACTAAGTGTTTACTTTCTTGTTTGTTGGGGGGGGGGGGGTATTTTGTTTTTCTGTGTGAAAGTGTGTACAAGTATATTAAATTACAGCACTTTATTTCCCAAAAAGAAAAGAGATACCCAGCTGAGTAAATAGAATAGCAGAAGAATGCCTGAAAGGCAGGCTCTTAGAACACATTACTATGTCTGCATTTGTGTCATATATCAGGACAGTGCATCTGTATAGAGTTTGCTGTAGCTGACCAGCTTGTAAAGCTACCTCACAGCATTTTGACTAGGAGAAAAGTGGATACACCTTAGATACTTCATTTCAGTGACAACTTATGAATTAAAACTTGACCAACCGGATAGTGGGCAGAAGCTTGTGGCTTTTCTAATTTGACATTGTGGTCTTACATGACATAGAACTGTTGATGGATAACTACTTTTAATGAACTGACTAGTGGTATCAACTAGCCATATGGAGTTGCTTTTTATCATCCACAGGATCTGAGACCTCATACCTTGGCCTCTCAGTTCTAACCTTTGATCCAGATTTCAATGATCCAGAAACTGAGCATGTGTATGGAATAACTGTCAGGAAAGATTCTTTCATCATTGATAAACCAGGAGTATACTGCGTTTATCTCAAACTGCAGATTGATGTGAACACAACAGTTCCAAGAGAGACAGTGAGTAAAAAAAAAAGGCAGTATCAGCAACAACCATAACAAAACAATATGAGATAACCGTGGCTGAAAGGCATAAATAAAATGTATCATAACAACAAAGCAATGATGATCACCACAATCACATCAACAACAACACTAACAAAAATTATTTTACTCAGGTTTACCCAGAACACGAAGCTAGAATAATCCCAATATACTTGTAAACGACTTTTTAAAAATTTTATATGTGGTTTTTCAATCCAAAGAAAGTTTATAAATACTGAGTTTTAAATCACCCAGTTTGGTGAGAAGAGCTTTTTGTTGGTAGAAATTGTTAAATGCCAAGGGTTTTTCAACATACATAATGTACGCACGGGACCTCAGGAATAAATTTGCCCTTATCTAAGAAACCTAGAAGTCGGGTTTTTCTGCCCAAGAGGAGACCTTTGAGTTGGTAAAAAAAAAAAGCAAGGATGTTCTAAATCTTTCCTATCCCACACTACCGTAATATGTGGGTTAGGTCCAATCAAAGAGAACTATATTAACAAGAGGGGACAACTCTTCATCAGCCTTTGTCCACGCGCGCCCGCGTCGTCTTGCCACCTCACCAGAATCTCTGCGCATATGCGGACCCTCTATGTTTTGGTTGCCATGGTTGCTAGGCAATTCATTATGGCTTGATTTCGTTGTTGGGCAGGCCTAAGACACATGCCAGTAAATTAAACAAATTTAATAAATTCATTTCATCACAAGAAGAAAGAAGAAGAAAAAGAAGAAGAAAAAAAAAAGTTGGGTGAGGATGAGATATGAAGAAGAAGGAAGAAAAAGGGTGAAAATTATTTGAAGACAAGAAAGAGGAAGAAGAGTGAAGAGAGGTAGAGGGTCAAAGTGGTCTATGCCTTTTCTTTCTGTTGGTGGTGAACTCAGAGTCTTCAAAGTGAAGGGAACATATGACATGTGGAGCTGTTTTGGCGTTTACGACAGTTTATTACCCACCGTTTACACCTTTCCACATCCAAGGGAAATCGGAAAAAATGATAGATCTGGCCGGCCGATTCTACTGTTGCAACAATTGATAGCTGCACACCACTGGCTTTTTTGTTTCTTAGTCCTGCCCTCAACCTCAACCGAGTCTTCAACTACATCAAACACCAAACCCATATCGAGTTGAAAGTTTGCATCATTTTCATGTACAGAATGTGAGGCTTCAGTTTTATTGTTCGCATCCATGGCTTCAATTGTATTCACACAAGTATCCATGCTTGTCATTTTGAACCTAAAAATGTGGTATATTAGATTTCAATAAGCAAGTTATAACACTACGCCCAAATAATGGGGAGGGGTTCCTAGAAGTCAGTGAGCCACCACTTAACATGAAATCTAGTGGGCAAGGCTTCCTGTAAGTATATAATCAGGAAATCTGTCACTGGATTGAAATCTGTCACTAGATTAGAACTAAGCTTATACAATATATTCTTTATCAAAAATCTAAAGATCTATGAATTGGTCCCACTTTGTGTCTGGCTCACAGACAATATTTTCAACACCTACATCTACAGTCCTAATTTAGATTTTCTGTAGTTCTGATTAAATCGATCTGTTTATTATATTCTATGGTCTAGATCTAGATCTAGATTTTGTTAGTGGATAGATTAACAAGAATTTGGCCAAAAATGGTATCAGGAATAAGAATTTAGATATCTAGAATCTAGATCTAGATCTAGATCTTATTTTCTTTGATTCTTCAATAGAATCTAGTCTAAATCTTAAGTCTAGAACCAATAGACCAGCCTACACTTACACACCATTATAAAAAAAAGAAAAGGCCGTCCTTATTTTCCCGAAGGGTTGGTATAATAATTTGCTATTTTCCCTAACCCTAACCCAGACCCTAACCCTAGCCCGAAACCTAACCCTAACCCCAAACCCTAAGTTCTCAAATTACTATAGAAACCCTTCGAGAAAATAAGCACTTCGCAAAAAAAAAAACAACAAAAAACATCAGCATCTGTGTTAAACCTCTGGAGAAATCAGACGTACCCTAGGTATAGTTCTCGCCTAAAATTTGAAAGGCAAATAGATTATAGTTATAGACTTAACTATCACTTCATCATTAGGCTAACTATAATGACACTACAATAACACAAAATTTGCTGATCAGCTCAAATATAAGCCTAAAAGCTAGTCCACTTTATTGAAATCTATTGTACTCCGACATTGGAGACTGATAACAACACAGCGGGATGGCTTTGTTTATAATTGGCGGTACACGCGGAGATTGGTTGCTAGGGTAGAGGCTGGCTGGACGTCGTAGGGCAGAGTTGTCCCCTCTTGTTAATATAGTTTTCTTTGGTCCAATCTGTATGAAACTCTCATGTGATCCTATGGGCTACCAGTAATCCTATATTCTTTCAAAGATATAGTCGATCTATGGCTGGGTTGGGCATAATTCTTATAAATTCTGTTTCTCTCTGAGAAGTAATCTGATTCTGTTAGTAACCAAAAAGAGAAATAAAGAAAGAAACAAAGAAACAGTGCACTTGCTATGATTTTCTTTCCCACCAGCCAGCCACTTTGATGAGCATCCGCAGTATAACACACACACATTGCAATAAAGGAAAAATATCACTGTTGTTTTTTCATTTAAAACATGTGAAACAAAAGACTGTGCAAAAAAAAAATATCTCGATGAGAACAAAATGTCACGTAGTGAATTTCATTACTCTTGTTTCAAAACAGTAATATTTTCCCTTTATTTCAATGCTTTTAGTATATAACCTCATGTAGCCGTAACCTCATATTACCTCCATTGAAGTAATCTGCTTACCATCAAAATGGCTAATAATTAGTTAATTTCATGTTCTTCACTCTTTCCAGAAAATCCAGGCCAACGTGTACAGAAAACGATTTATTGATCAAGCCATGCGCATACGTTTGATCCTTCAAGCTGTACCCACAATGCAGCTGGGCTATCTGGCCAAAGAATCTCTACATGAATGTGAGTCTTCTGAACAATCTCGACTCTTTGTTACAAGTCAGATTTTAACCATAGACAGTAAAAATGTCAAAGTAAATTGCTAGAGTATCAGTTTTTCTATAACATACAAAGGCTGTCTGGAAAGTAGTAAGGAAATACCCATAACTTTCAGACTAATAAATTTTTCAACATCTATAAATAGTGTGCAACAGAAAATTTAAATCACTTTCTTGTGGTCAGATATCAGCATCAGCAACAAACGCATTCTATGTCAAATTAAGTGTGGCAACCCCTGTTGCAGAATGGTCAAAGGCAGAGATGAGGCACGTTGCCGTTGTGCGATTTTTGCATGCAGAATGAACAAAATCCTATCAAAATCCACTACCAAATTGTTCTCTGGATTAATGCTGCTCGTTATTGTGGAATACTTCACCAATTGACAAAAGCTGTTCACCTCAATGAGACTTTTGAGCAAGGGCATCATTTGTCAGCATGACAACGCCCACCCCACAAAGCCAAACTGACAAACGACTGGCTCCATCGCTATGGATATGAGATTTTAACTACTCCCATCCCATAGTCCCGACATAGCTCCATCAGACTGTCATCTGTTTAGGTGCCTAAAATGTTAGCTTGTAACAAAGAAGTTTAACTGTGATGACAACCTCACCAAGAAATGCGAGATTGGTTCCCATCGCTTGACGTAAATTTCTCCAAGGAGGGAATTGATTCTCTGGTTTGGTACCGGCAAAAGTGTGTTGATCTCCAAAAAAGCCTATAATTAAAATTAGCCAGAAAGTGACACTAACTTTTGTGTGAGTTTCAATTCGATCGAATTATGAATCTTTACTTTATGTAGTTTTCTTATTACTTTCCAAACAGCCCTCATAATCATTCATGTTCAATAAATATCCAATAAAGATTTAATATCAATGTAGAAGATGGATATCTTTGCTGTTGAGTTGTATCTTTTTGAAATTAATTCATAGTAGTAGGCCTATAATGAGCCAGTCCTTGATCAAACTTGCCCAATAACACCTCTTATGTTAAATTTTTGAGAAATCATTCCAGTTATTATACAAAGCACAAAACTTTCAGGACTGCTTTTATAATGTGGATTATTTACTTCCAGCCACTGAAAAAAAAAAGTTAATAGAAAGAGCCACAGAATGCTGACCTTGAAAGATAAATGGCATGACAATATAATAGGGTAACTATATGAAATTTTGAGGATTAGGATTAATATGAGCTGTTCCTTTTTTTTTTTTAAGCGTGTATATATAGTGCAGTCATTCAATCCTAAGGGAAGAAGAACAAATTTTGGGGTAAATATTTGCATGTTCAAAACAATTTGCCCATTCAGATACATCTCACCTACACGTCATTGAATATTTAATTGCCAAGCCTACTTTAACATGCTTTGTCGTACACATTAGGTCTCTGAGATATCATTCACTGTTATCGAGAGGGCGAGTTGTTGAACTTCTCTATTCAAGAAGTCATAGACCTATTGAACAACTGAATAAAAAGCAGATTCTAATCTTACCTCCTCCCCCACCCTCCGACTCTGTCAATCTGATAACCCCTCTGCTACATTTTCTCTCCCCTCAACTTGTAGCATAAGGCATCTTTCTTGAAGTTATGCATGCTAACGTTAGGCGAGGGCTCGGGTTATGGCTGGTTAGTAGTGGTCTTATCAAAATCATAAAATGGTCCATGTGAAGTGGGCCATTAGGAACCAAGCATAGGCATAAGGTCTAGCGCTTAGGTTAATGATTGAAACTACACATTCTTTTTATGCCTATAATCACTTAGCTTCTTTACACTAGTGGAGTAATATTTTGTGCAGCTCCCCAATGTTTGCAGGATGTGATATTTCCCTCAACCATATGTCTTTCTTGAGCAATTATTGTTTTTACTCTCCATGTTCTTCCTTTCTTTTTTTTTTTTAATACCTTTTATTTCTTAAAAAGAAAAAAACTCTTTAACGCACAAAAGAACTTTGTTCAGTCTCCCACTATTTTTTTCTAATGCATATAAACTTTCAATCATAAAAAAAATTAGGAAACATCTTGATTTTAAATGTATGTCCAGTCTGATGATAATAAAGTTCTAGATTTGCAAATTTTGACTGGAAGTCAAGTGTTCACCTACTGGGTTCTTTTTAACTTGCGTACTTAAACCACAGCTTCCGATTATTGCTTATTTGGAAAGAATGATACTATTCCGAGGAGCAAATAGCATTCATGAGATATTTTGTTTTAGCCATTTGGTTTTAAAAATGTTTCAACACTTCTCACTTTTTCTCACTGAATGGCAAATTTTATTCAGTTCCTCATTTTTTTTTTTTTTTGTAAAGGGGGTGAACGATAGTTTTCCAAAGGCCCAGTCATGTTATTTAATTTCATATTCTGTCCTTTTGAACAATTTATATTATTTTCACACAGAGAACACTAATTTCCCTTAACTTTGTCCATTTTCACAGCAACAGAACAGGTATTTCAAGCTGGAGACATTTTGGAGGTTCAAGGACCTGGCCCTGACATTGTTGACTTCAGCAAAGAGTCATCCTTTTTTGGCCTATACCAAATACCTGAAAATGTATTGAATCGAACCTTTGTTCTACTAGGGTGAACCATATGTTGTGTTCCTTGCCTTGGGGCAGCGTTAATTTTGGCCTACTATTAAGACAATATTTTTTTTTTCTGTTTCATTTGAAATTCATTTTTTTATTAAGTCTTTTAAAGAACTCTATCTAGAATAATTTTAAAATTCAGAAAGCCTTTTCAAAAACAAAACAATATAAAAAGAACACCACCATCTCCATCACCACCCCAAGGTAATTGTAAATTTAGCTCCCTCCCCCCCTCTACCCTACCACCCTACCACCAAAGGTAATTGTGAACTTTAGTCCCCCCCTACCACCACCACCACCACCACCACCACCTCTGTTGCAACAGCAGCAGCAACAACAACAACAATGAAACAAAGAAATAATGATCATAAAAAAAAACAAGCAAAAACAAAAAAGAAGAAAACAAAAACAAGGTCGACACAGTCTTCATGATCCCACTTTGTGAACTTGGCAACGAGTACCCAATTAGTCATAAAGTAACTGTGAGTTGTTTTAAGTAGCCATGTGAAATATTTGTGTGGCTTGGTTTATTTTTACCACTGATAGGAAAGAATTTCAAGATTGCCAACAAAGTGACCTGTTTTTAAGTTGCTGCATTCTGTTTTGGAATTTGCTAATAGCATCATGATTTGGTCATCAGATATTTAGTTTAGCATAATACAGAACATTTATAGCCCCCTTTGCATTCATGGTCATATCGCTTTGTTCTGTGACTGCATTGTTTCAATATATAATATTTAATACATAATTTAAATAATTTGTAAAAAAATGTACACAACAACAACAACAACAACAACAACAACAACAACAACAACAACAACAACAACAACATGTAATCAAAAATCATATGGGTTCATTGAGGATTTTCTCACACTTAGAAAATTGGTAACCACAGGAAAGAGCAGAAAAGGAGCTCGGATTTGAACTTCTTCAAAATGAGAAGACTGGTAATAAATAATAAGATAACATCGTCATTCTGCTCACATCTTAACTATTTCTTCCGCTTTTGATTCCATAAGGAATGGAAGAAATTGTAGAGTTTCCTCAACAAAGAGCCTGAGTGTTAAGAATTTTCATGAAACCACATCAACATAATTATAATCAGAGCATTTCAGTACCTTCGTTTTATTGTATGTTTTCATCCAGTCTGAACTGAAAATGAAAATGCAATTTTATGTTTCAAAATCTGTTGAACAGACATTTCATTGATCTCTATTAGCATAAACAGGCAACAGTTTCATTTCGAAATGAGTGATGTAGTCAGAAATTGGTAGTACTGTTTCGGACTATGCAGCAATTATATTTAAGGAAGCATTCTTTTCAAATCATTTTATTTAACATACATGGATCAATTTCTTAGGTAATAGTTTTTGACTGCAATGATTTGAATTTGTATATTCCATAACTAGATTGCAATTATTTGAATTTGTCTACTGCATAATCAGAGTTTTAAAATGTATTTTCACTAATTTTTTTATTAAATAGCTGTCACTTTAATTGTTCTCCAGCTATCTGTGAAATTTTGAGGACATTTTTCATCAGTTGAAACATTTATTTTATTGGATGTGTAAATCACTGTGCTCTTCGAAAGTAATGCTTTGAACGTCAGGTAAGACAAATCCCAATTAGTTAAGACCAGTCAAGCAGTAGCTGCATTTGATTAAGATGAGACAATGGCACAGAGAAACAGAAAAATAGAAAAGGAGGAAATGAAAAATAAGCAAACCTGACAAAGGAGAAAAATAACATAGAAAAATTTTGATATAGATGGAACCATGTGGCTGCTTAGAAATTCTTTAATCTTTTTTTTTGCAACTTACTTTTGAATGTTTTATCCCTATGAGTGTTTTTTTATTTCCATATCCTTCCACTGTTACTCGAGTACTTTTTTCTGCTAACATTTTGAGCTTATTACCTGAACGAATGTGTGACTCCAACAAAAGTAATCAATTGGAAATTAGTTTTAAAAGAAGCCATAAGAAGAATCTTATTGAAAATATTCTTTGGAGAAATTTTGAGGTATCAACATTGATAAATGAAGAAATAGTGGTTACTGTATTTTTTTTTTTCATGGTAGTTTTGAAACTTTCAGTATTGTGTTTGGAATAGTTGGACCTGTTATGAACACAGAATCTCAAATCTGATAATGTAAATTGTGTCCACATTTCCTCTGAGCCCCTCACCGTGAAAACTTTGAACCCTTATCATATTAGCATTATTAGCATATAATTAAGCCTTATATTTCCTTTGTGTTACTGTATGTTTTTGTCTATTTACAACTAAAATTGAAAAAAAAAAAAAAATCCTCAGTGGCAGTATTTCTGTTTCAGAATCCTAGTGGCTTCCAGCTAACAGAGAGAGATGAGAGCTTCATTGAATTATCCACATTTATGAGAAAAATAACAACAATTAAAGTTTGACAGCATTGTTCCCAACTATGTAACAATTTCCTTTTCCTTTAATTTCATCTATTACATTCTGCCTATTTTTCATATCTGTTATCATTAACATTATTATTTTAACATATCTCCCATTAACTACCACAGTCTGTGCTTACAGCAAGGAGAGAGAAATAATTGAGTATGTGATTGTAATAATTTGAATTTTTGATATGTTGCACATATAATCAGGACTTTTTATGTATATGCATCTGATGTTTTTCGTTTATTTCAGAACAAGAAAAAAAAAAAAAATGTCGGTTGTCTTCTGATATTCTCTCAAGGTGAAAAATACTATTCTTTAGCATTTGGGAAAGCTTTGGAAAAAAATTAAAATGTATTTTTAGAAAGTCACCATAGATGCACATGAAGGAACATCCTCAAAAGCTCAAGAAATTAGAAACAGCAATTTGAGCACAAATAACAAATGGTTTCACATTTTAATTATTGGCCTTTTCCATTTCTTTTACTGCACAAATGAAATACGTTTGCATGAAGACATATTTAGAGTTGTTGTAGCCTACTTTTTTCCTCTACCTTTTTCTGATTTTTGATGAACATTTTTTTTGTCATATTATTTGAAAGATATGAGCCTTTAAATGACAAATTCAGCAAAATTTACTAATTTTACTTTATAAATTTTTTTCTCACTCCAGCATTGTATTAAATGGTATATCTGTGATATTTTTCATTTATTTCTGAACAAGAAAAAAAAATAATTTTTTTTTCTAATATTCTCTCAAGTTCAGAGATACTGTTCTTTAGCATTTGGAAAGCTTTGGAAAAATAATATTAAAATGTGTTTTTTAGAAAGTAACCATAGATGCATATGAAGGAACTTCCTCAGAACCTAGAAACAGCAATTTGAGCACAAATAACAAATGGTTTCACATTTTAATATTACAGTTTAATTATCGGCCTTTTCCATTTCTTTTACTGCACAAGTGAAACACGTTTGCATGAAATAAATTCAGTACAATTTCCTAATTTTTCTTATTTTTTTCTTCACTCCACCATTGTAATAAGTAGCTTGAAAAGATAATTTGAGTTGTTCTTTTTTCTCTCTTTTCCAAATAATGATATAGATCTAGATTTTTCTCATCTTAGGCAGATCTGTGATCCATGAAAAATGAGATTTTTGTCAAAAAAAAAAAAAAAAATGCCCAGATGTGCCTAAAAATGCAGACAAATACCAGGAAAAAAATGCGAATTTAAAAAAAAAAAAAAAAGTGGAAATATGCAGTTTAGAAAAAAGATGATTTCTCAAAATGATTCTATAAAACACATTCTTGAAGGATTATGTAGACTCTTAGATAACAGTGCAAAAGGAACAGCAGCATGTGTTTTTAGTGAAGGAAGTTTATTAGCAATCGTCCTATTGACTACGAAAGATAGTAAACAAGTTTCCTGAAATTTTCCTTTGAGAAATTGCGCATTTGGAATCTCTTTTTCATATACTGAGCTTAAACCATGCGAGGTCAAAATAAATGTTTGAAAGTGAAGACCTTTTGAAAAACTGTCTGCATAATACTTATCCTAAGGCTGGATAAGTATCAAATGAAAGCCAGACAAAACAAATGTTGAGCAAGCTGTAAAAGAGCAGGATAAAAAAAAAAAAAATGATTTTTATACATTTGCTTGAACCATGTTCCATGAAAAATACCCAAAAGACTGTGGTATAAAGAGAATGGTTTATCTTATTGTTATAATTTTATCAAATTTTCTTGTGACCAGTCTTTCGAATGACATGAAGTAAAGCATTTCTTCCTTTTTGTACTGCTCGAGCACAGGGAAGTAATGAGGGGGGGGGGGGGCATGATGATCTTCCATTTGAAATCGAAGGTTTAAGAAATCTGCCAGGGATACAGATATTCATCAATCACGTATTCATGCGTTAATCCTACAGCAAGTGGGCATGCAATTGCATTTTTCATGGACCACAGAGGCTATTATGTGGTGGTTACTATTTTTTTTTAAATTTGTGTCTCTTCTTTCCCACTGTGTTCTTTAATAAATCCACTTTAAATACCCTTTAATTTGAGTCTTTCGATCTTTTTACTTTTTGTTATTGCAATGGTATACACAGATTTTGGTGTTGTTTTGGGGCATCTTTATAATTTTACAATAGTTGTTGTTCAACTGGCTTTTCTGTTCATATTTGTGTGTATATATGTATACGGCATAGAAATGAATTTATATCTATTACATTACATATGACTAGTCCTCATTGCATGTGTCGCAAGAAAAATGTTATATAATTAAATCAAGATGAACATGAATGTTCCTGCATGAATCCAAAAACATTTAAAAAAAAAAAAAATGAGAAATCATATGAAAGTTTTAGAAAATATAAAAATACAGACATGAATATTTCACTCGTCCTTTGAGAAATATGTCATAGCCAGTGTTTCCACATGCAGTCTATATCTACAAGATGTCCCCCCCCCTCCAACCCTTCATATCTAATGGATAAAATGTTAGGAGAAAAATGCAATCTTTATCTGTCAACATCTAACAAAGATCTTTACTTCCAATACAGAAAAGAAGACAGAGAAAACACACCAAGATTTTTATAGTACAAAAATTACGAAATTCACTATTTAGCAAAATGGCCAACCGTTTTAGGGGGGTGGGGGGCGCGTCCTGGAGGTGATTTTTTTTATTACTAGAGTTAGGCTATTTTAATCTTTTCCATCGTATTCAGCATGTTCAAATTAGAGGAAAACAGTAAAAAAAAGTTGACTTTTTCATACGGTTGCCATG
>JBCAUA010317272.1:0-19242 GCA_038406235.1 Peronia verruculata | reverse complement strand
AACAACAACAACAACAACAACAACAACAACAACAACAACAACAACAACAACAACAACAACAACAATAACAACAATAACAACCAGTACGAGTACACAATTAGCTTGAATTGAAAGAAAAGCTTATGCATTTGATACACAATATAGGAACATGCATATTCTTTAAATATAGAGAAGAGATGCACTGGGGAGCGCTGGCCATATCTCCTCGCCAGAGGCATGAGCAAAGGTAAGGGAGACGTGAAAAGTAAGGTGGCAAAGAACAAGCTGACAGTTCAGACTCAAGTCAATTGTTACTGTCTATGAAAGTAAACAAATGTCACAATGTTCAGATTCTGTCTGTTTGACATTGATCTCTATCAAGCATAATGTAACAGGTAAAAACTATATGCATTTTTAAAATGAAATTATATAAGAAATAGGACAAACATAACTGAAAATACACACCACTTGCAATTTATTGACTATAGATCCACATGGTGAAATTGCTGTTCAAAAATGTTGTTTTGTTTAATCTTTGCTTCGGTTGTTTCCAGCGCATAACCCAGTTTTTTTTCAGCAGACTGTATGAGAACGGACTTATAAACAACGGGTAAAATAAATTTGTATTTATTTCTGACAGGCAATCGTTGTGCACATTGAGATCCAGCTGTAAACAATACCCTATCGATTTACTTCCCTTCTTTTTTTTTTTTTTTAATATTTTGGTTTGTTTTTGTTTTTGTCTTTGTTTTCTTTTTGTTTTTGTCATTTCGTTTCTCCTTTTCTTTCCACTCTCTCATCTTCTCTTTCTTTCGTATTTTTTTTTCTTGGTCACGAAGTGAGTATTATTATAGAATTCACTATTTTTGGTTTTTATCAATGTTCAATAATTATTGAAATTAGCCTTGAAAAACTTTCTTTGGTCACCTAGACAAAGATGTCTCAGAGCTAACGCCCAGAGAAAAGTATCCTATACAAATACATAGTAAAGAAATCAAAGTAAATGGGCAGCTAAATTTGAGCTTACATATACGCAATAATGAGAAAATAAATGACAATAATTACAGTTCATGTTCAAAAACAGACAATGTCGCACAATAAATACAAGTGAAATATATATATATATATATATATTTATATACATATACAAACACAAAATACAATGAATGAAGTGCCGTCTTGTACAATTATGAATGGCTATCTAGGGTATTCAAAATCTATATAACGGTAAATTGGTGATCACAAGGAATAATCATGAAGCATCATAATATTAATTATGTGGGCAATTATTAATGGAACCGAATAAGTTGAATACCGTTCTATGAGTTTAATTAAAATTGGCACAACCATCTAATAATAACAGCCAAATATGCTATTTGTATTGTCAGGCATGTTTAAAATCAAATACCACAGTTAAACTCCAGTACAATCATATGATTATTTGGTAAAATATATTTCACATTAACAACAGTGTGTTTTTATACTTTAAACGTGCCATTGTCCAACATGTTTCAAAGCCTACAGTTAAAGGAAAAAAATATTATTTCTCCAAGGATTATACACATTCAGCCTTGTCCGTCCAATGACCAATTGGAAATAGATAATTACAGAAGTGACAGGTTTTAGTAGATCAATGTTTCCATCGTTTCCGGCTCGATTAGCCTACGCGCTTTAAAATAACGTGGAAATTGTGGATCCAGGTAGTAACAGTATTATGTTTCAGTGACAATGTCTTCATCAACCGTACCATTGCTCACAAAAACACGGTTTCTCCCCAGCAGCGAAAACATGAAAACTGTATGAACATAGCTGCAAAGTGTGGCGGATGTAAACGGAACTGATTAGGCCTTATCGTGCCGGATACGATGGAAATAATTATTATGTTCTATACCAACTGTTGCAGAGTGGTTTGTCATGTGAGCTGTGATAATTACAATAGGAGATTGTTGTGCTCAGTCCTATTATTTCCCTTCATCAGACAAAAGAGGGATTGAACAATCAGTGTAAAGAGGAAAAAATCACTTTTGCGCCCTTTGCTTGAAACATATACCATAAAGAATTGCAAAGAAATTATGATGTAATAAGAATTTTTTTTTTCTTATTGTTATAATTTTATCTTTATTTATTATTATTATTTTTTTTTTTTTTGCGATCAGTCGTTCGAATGGCAAGGAGTAAAATAATTTTTTTCCTCTTTACACTGCTTGCTCAACACATCTTTCGTCTGGCAAAGGGAAATAAAAGTTTGGTCAAAATGAGTTCCCTTTACACAAGTCCCTCTTTTGGAAAAAGCAGATAATCTGCGAAACGATCTCCCATTTACAGGTAATCCATTAATTAAACAAACCAATGAATTGTGACAATCTTTTCTTGAGCCTGTCATGCTCTATACTATTCGTGGTTATGTTTGTTTGTATGATACATGTGAATGTGGATGTTTGTTGTATGTCCTGTGTCTCATCCACAGACTGAGAATGGAATTTTCTTTTGGAGAACAAACAACGTTAACCCTCTACAATCTTATCTTATCTTTTATCTTATCAAAGTGACATGGTGAAAAGGCTGATAACGTTATTCTGCTGTATGACATTCATGATTATAGATACCTATGAGCCTGAGATGACAGATGATAACACACTTCCATCAAAGTTCAGTATGCTTGGAGTCAAAGTGTTATATTCAAAGACAAAGTGATCAGAGAAAGTTAGTGTAATAGGAATTGGCGAAGTGCAATACAGTACATGTATTTACAATTAAAGCACAGAGTAATCTGTCTGGACAAATACCATCAAAAGGCGTAAAACTAAGCTTAGATGACATTATGGCTTATTTATTTACACAAATCAGAACACAACTAGCTCAAACACTAGTCGTGAGCTATGAAAACAAAACAAGAAATGTTTCAATTTACAGTAATGTTGACATCACATACTACTGCTCCGCATAAATGCCCATTCATTAGTTATATATTTTACTTTATAATCAGAAGGAGACTTCTGAAAAACAAAAAGACAGCCCTTCCACACATTTCCAGGGCATGTAAGGGCTGAATACACTGCAAAGACAACATAAAGGACCAAACAGACAACCCTTTTCTTCTCATACCAGCCTCTTAGAATTTGCAGACAACATGGATACTATCTGTGGGAAAAACGAGAAACTGTTAAAGGGTCAGATATTCAAACAATCATGATAACGTACTTAGATAAAACGCTCTTGTTGTGGGTTTAATTATATGCCCGTCTGTCCAGATATGGTATACCAAAATATTAAACGATACCTTACAGATCAATGAACCGCTTCATTCTCTAGAACTGCAGTTTGTTCATTCAGTTATAGTATTATTACAGGAGAGAGTTAAAACTTAAATCGTCAATGTCTCGCAATCGAATTTTCTGAAAAACTGATGTTTTATCACAGTAGATTTGACTGTACTAGTACAAACTGACTTCTGGTAGCATCGGGCGTGAGAATGGATTTGGGAACTTATCGAACTCTTCAGACATCTATTATTGTCGCAAAAAACAAAGATTTCTCTTTCTAGAATTCTACAAAAGCCTGCCAAAGCTACCAACATCCAGGACGGCTCGGGTGGAAAACGTTCAGACTATGAACGTGAGACACACATTCAGACATAGGAAGAAGAAACGGAGATAGTAGAGAATTAGAGAAAAAAGAAAGACGAAAGTGAAAAGAAAGAACTAAAGAGGGGCTATGAGAGAAAAAGAAGAGCATGGTACTGATGATTATCAATGTGAGCCAGAGGAAGAAAAGAACAGGGAGTAAAAGAGGGGAAAGAAGAACATTGATAAAAAAAAAGAAGGGGACTAACCAGAAAAAGAAGAGGGAGAAGAAAACTAATAATAATAATAATAATAATACAGAAGCAAAAACAACAACGAACTTACGAAAACAGAATATTCAAGAAGAATTACTAACGTCAGAAATTGTCGTTGCCATATTAGATAGAACAATGTGTGAGAACAATTGATATTGTCATGTTACGGACATTTTATGCATTGATAAGAATCGGCTTTTTGCACTCTGCGTTCTGATGATTACCATCTAGATCTTGGGCTCAGATTGTGGTATCGTTCATACACAGCGCCTGTGGGCCTCAGGTCGTCCACACACAGTGATTAGGAGCCGCAGCTTTTCATGATCCCAATGTTTTAATGGTAAAATCTAACCATTATATGTTTAATGTCATTTAAACGTACCCATCCAATCATAAACAGCTTATATCATGGTGACAAACTTACCATGTAACAGAAAAAAAAAAAAAAATCAAATTTTTTTCTCTCCATCTCTGCCCCTGCCTTTCTATAGGAAAAATGATAAGTACACAGAGAAATACAGGTCTTCCTCACTTTGCATCCTTTTCTGTCTGTCTTCCTATTTGTTTGTGTCCATTTCTCTTATTCTTATTTTCCCCTCGTTTTTTCTTTCTCTCTCCTAATCTCTTTCTTTCTTTTCTTTCCTCCCCCCCCCACCCTCGTTCTGTCACAGTCAAATTTTAAGAGCTTAACCTTCTCTCTTTTTTTTTGTTGACCTCTGCTATTACTTTTCTTGCCTGTCTCAATCTTTTGCCCACACCTCTCTCTTTCCTCATTGTTTAGACAAGGACCTTTGCCAGTAGGCTACTCCCTATCTCGCTCCATCAGGGGGTCATTAAGACTAATATGACCTGACACACGATGTTTTAAGAAGTGACGCACCACGAGTAACCCAATTCCTCAAGACCAAGCGCATAACCGCCAAAGTGGCAGCCATTAGTGTGAGCGGTGGATTTTTGGCCCTGTATCTCTCCCTCACTAATACAATATACCATACGTTCTGTGTCATATTAAAATCTTCAACTAAATGTTATTTTCAAATTCGTGAATTTGCTTTGTAATCCTGCTTACTAAATAATATGATATTTTATATAGAAAGCCAAGATCCTGCCTCTAATCAGCAGGCAATGGTAAACAATCCTAGAATGACAAAATCACCACTTAATATTCGTGATTTTCAGTGCAATATTTATCATTATAATTATGAATATGGATGGTTGGTTGGCTACCTACGGTCTTTTTCTAGGAAAGGCTACAAGAATAAAAAGTGTGTTAAACACAGCGAGATCACTGGCCATGTGATTTCTAGGCAAAATAATCCTGATGTCGGACCAGATTCCTGTGTGGATTAAAAAAAAAAAAGAGGCTATTCTTTTACCGTCTTCATCCTTTCTAGTGATTCGCCTGTGCATATTCCGTGCTCAGCAACTCTGCCCACGCACTGTCAAGTAAAACACAGCATCAAGTGCAAAGTCATCAATCAGTATAGTATGATAGGAATCAAATGGCGCATGTAACATCTAGATCCACCATGGAAAAACAGAAACACATTAAACAGAAACTCCTTGCTTTCCCAGCGATCTTAAGTGTGAGCAACATTATTTGCCACGGGGTTTGCTGAAGAACTTTCATAATAATATGTTTCACTCAAGGGTATACATGTATGCAAAAATCGCTTTGAAAAATTAATATATTTGCAAGAATGATGTTGAAAACGTCAGCATCGTTTTAATTTCTACGAGTTTCTGAGGAGATTGTTATGCTAATGTTATCTTCTGAAAATTCCACAACACTCTTCTTCCCAGTGTGATATATATTTATAGAATGCTTGAAAGTCCTGAAGAAAAACACACACACACATACACACACACACACACACATACACACACACACACACACACACCAGAACAAACAAACAAACAAACAAACAAACAAACAAACAAACAAACCACAGTTCAATTAAGAATAGTGGGAAATAAAGGGCGTAAAATATTTGACGCATTTCTGTTCTTCTAGTGTTGAATTTTTCTAAAATTATTGTGCTATTTGATTTTGATCGACCCATGATATCTTACTCCACAAGTTAAGGCGGAGCAGGCTGTGTCAGTCCAATTTGGCGCAATACACTGGCCTGAATTCGTCAACAGTCTTCAACTGGACAGGCATGAAAGTAGGTTTTGAAGTGTTCCAGATGTCCATCGGTGTGATCACTACCAGTTGCCTTGAGGTTGGACTTTGATGTTCTGTAACTCCACAATGTCCTCTTCCTGTTGCTGTGCCAGATTCTGAGTGTTGTCGCCGCTGCTGCTGCTCTTGTCCCTGCAGACACAGAAAAATCATATCATCAAATTAAACATTGTTGTTTCTCTTGTTCCTACACCTGAAGTCTTTTTTTTTTCTTCTGAAAAACAAAATCGATTTTCAACTTTTGTTTGCTTTAAAAGTTATGACTTTTGCGAATATAAAAATGGTATAAACAAGATGATATGCCCATTGTGAGGTCTTGAAAAGGTGGTCTTTTAATGGTTGACCAGTACCTATAACATGCAGATCCTGGTTCAATGTTAGATCGACAATATCTCGCTTCCGAAGGGCAAACGATGCACACAAGACTTGATTATGATTGTGACTAATATTGAGAGCTTCAGTGCAGGAAATGGACACTGGATGACCACTGGAGACACTGACCACACCGAAAATCAGTGAACAATTTCACCAGAAGCTTTAAAATGAAGTTTCCACGCCTCCATGAGAGCATAATTTGCCCCGTTTCAGCTATTTCAGAGCACAGTAGCGTACTAACTGTCACATCAAGGGTCAGGACACTTTCCATTTCCGACCAATGAAGACATGGCGGCCATATATAGGTCTCCCGGGACCCCGAAACAACTCAGCGACAGGCCTTTAGTGGTTACGGCAAGGGAGCAAAAATTGATAAGAAAATATGCCCGGTAAAAGGAAACATAAAGTCAAAAAATCTGGGAGAGAACGTTAGAATCCGACACAATGATGTTTTGACTTTGAAAGCAAGATATGAAGGCTTCATTTGAGAGTTTTCTCTTTGAAAATACTTCAAGTGCGTTTTTTTTTCTCAAAATGATGTTTTCCAGCAGAATTACTATGAGCCCTACTTTTATTTTTAATTTCTGCACCAATTATCGTGAAATTTGGCATGAATACAGAACAAAACAATTAAACATTTTTATCTGGAGGTATTTTTGATACCATTTTAAGTTTTTGAGAAATTTGAGATTTTTTGGGGGGGAGGGGGGGGGGGCAGTTTACTAAAACAATTTCTCCGTCACCTGTTTACATACCAATTTTAAATATTTGTGGAAAAAAAGCCCTTTATAAAAGTTTGGTCTCACATAGTTATTCAACTGAAAATTGTATAGGCAAAATTTCAAGCAAGTAGATGGAAACAATTAAAGAAAGCCTATTTATAGTAAAGTTAGGCAATTTCAGGTAGCAAAATCCAAGATGGCTGCCGTTGCTAGGGCAACCGTGAGGAATTTCATGTTTTCTTTTTTTTTCGATTGTTTTCACCTACTTTAAGCATGCCAAAACCGACGATAATAATTAAAATCATCTTCCTTAAGCGGTTACCCAGGGCCCGCCTCCCTCACCCCTTTACCTAACATTATTACCGGTGCACTGCCTTTTTTTTACAATCGAGCCAAATCATAAAATAATGGAGAGTATTTATATAGCGCCTATCCCTGTAATTACAGGCTCTTAGCGCTTTACAATCTATTATTACCCTGACAGACGCCAAAGAAGACACTCATAACCGTTCTCAGCTTCCTGGGAAGCATACAAGGCGGCTGCCTGTTAGGCGCTCAAATTCTTACCAATATAACAATATCAATCACTATCCATAGTCGGGTACCCATTGAAACCTGGGTGGAGTCAGGAAATGTGTGTAAATTGCCTTTCCCAAGGACAAAATGTCGGGACCAGTCAGGATTCGAGCCCGGAACTTCAGATCCCGAGTCGACGGCCTAACCGCTAGCCCACGACACCACAAGGTAATCAAGGTAGCATTGTTATTTCTTTTGTCTCTACAGCCCAGAAAATCATACACTCACTCATAAGGGCGTTCTGTTTTCAGGCCGTTGAACTCACACAAACAAAAACGATTTCTCCCTTAGAAACCAAATGCAAAACCATTGCCTGTAGAGAGCTTTGTTATTTGAACAAAAAAGCCTAAGCAGTATAGCATTCCGCTAACACCAGATTTTGTCAAGCTTTGCAGTGGTATCAAATAACTTCTTTTATAAGTTGAAATGACTTTATATAACACTTGTGAAAGTATTTTGCCACATTTTTTGCAGTTCTCGACCCACTATGTTGGTGCAGTATTTCCTCCTGGAGTTTTCAAAATATCAGTTATAACTTCTATTACAGCTTCATAAGACTTAATTTTGTACACCAACTGTGTCCTACCACATTACTGCGGACCTCGACCGTAAATGACCACACCTATTACAACAAAGAACAAACAAGCCCATCACTGAATTTCTATGTGCAGAATCCCTGAAGGAAAGAGCAGAGGGGATGGAAGGGAGGGGGTGGAATGAAGAAAGGGGGTGAAGGGCCGGAAGTGGGGAGGGGGAGGGTTGAAGACAGGGGAAAAAGGGAGATTTTTTGATCCAGTGAAAGAAGTATAAAAGTGTATAATCATCAGTCATGATTGTACTGATTTAAGTTGTGTATAGAACCATATATTACGAGTCAACGTTTAATCATAATATACTAGAGCTATTCATTTATTTCAAACAACAGCGAGCATATTGACAATGATCATTATAGGTAGTTTTTTTTTTTTCATTTATCTATGCTCTGAACAGTCTTAACTGTATCTGACTTTCGTAAACGACTATTTGTAGCTTTTTTTTCTCTCAAATTTTGAAATTTCAAATATTACAAGTCATGTTGATGAAATATTTCCCATCTTGTCCCGTCCGCAAAACGAATTCTTGTGCTTGTCAGTCATAATTATAATCAGAATAAGATCTGACTCACCTGTACATGGCTGACCCAGGTCGTGGTCTCCCATTAGACAAAGCCGAAGTGCGCGTGACGGTCAAGGACATGCTGAAACGGTAAGCCCGGATGAAGGCCTTCCCTCTCACGCAGGCGCAGATGGCAAATTTGAAGGACTGTCTGAAGTTTTTGGACATGAACGCATAGACGATCGGGTTGACACAACTGAAAGGAAGGTAAATTTTAGCGTGAGGTTAAAAACAGTCCGTGGCTGAAACAGGGTATTGTTACTATGAGTATTTATGATCCCCGTTATTTCCCCTCTCTGTACAAAATGTCATTTTTGTTTAGGTTGTTTAATTTTTATTTATTTATTTATTTATTTTATCGAAAGAAATGACCTTTCTGGACTGGGATGCAGGCAAAGTATTTCTCAATGGGCATAGCCTGAGACTATCACTGCTGTATATAACCTCTGTTGTAACATTGTCTTCCTCTTGTGAATATGTAAAACAACACTGGCTACAAGATCACAATGATAGCCCCCTCCCCCGCCCCACCACTCCCTCCCCCTCGGCTAACACATATGAACTGATAACAGAATAACATGTACTAAGTTATATAGAGCAATGGCTGGACATGGCTGGAAATAAATTTCATTTGATTGAGTTCTTTGATAGAAAAGTTATTTCAAGAATTCCTACAGTTAATTTAAAGTAGTTGATAGATCAGCTGTACATTTTCCCCCGTTTTTTAAAGCACAATCCCAGTAGTGATTATACCAGTATGATCTTTGTCGGATGGCTAGAGTCTCTTTAAAGCAAAGGAAAAGACTCACCGATCTCAGTAATTGGGAGTTCTAGCAGTGAAAGATTTAAGGAGATTCTATCACACTTTATTAAGGGAAGTGCGGATCCTGAAAATAAGGTTTTGGGACTAAAATATCAAAAATGGGGATTTTCTATTTTTATATACTTTGAACTCTTATCATATCATAAAAATAATGAATAGGGACAGAAGCATACACTGTATGCCCCAAAACGGCACCAACACCACCCCGTTAAATGGGTGTACAGAGAGATTATGAAAACTCAATTGTGATTCTCTCAATATCTATGATTTCTTCACTTTTTTCCCTAAGGCTTCTTTATTTCTCAACCAATTACCTTCAAATTTGAAATATACATTCTCCATGTAGCATGTTTTTTGATAAAATGCATCGCTTTTTCTCAGTTTCTTTTCCGTTTCTGAAGGAAAATTGGATATTTGGTGGAAAATTGCGAAAAATTTACATCTGCTCATATACATATTTTAAAAAATTTCCACACTTTTCCTCTAATTTGAACATCCTGAGTCTGAATTTGAAGCTTAAAAAATCCCTAGTCGAAGCTTTTGAAAAATCACTCTCAGGACCCGCACCCTCCCTTAATTTAAAAAAGTTATCAATAGAAACTGCTTGGTTACCAAGGGTATCTCATGACCTCAGTATTCATGTTTGAGGAGTGACAGTTCTGCTTTAAGATATAAGTGCCATGTTTCTACATATTTCTGTGTGGAGAAAAATTCTGATGCAATGCATAATCAATATCTCAGCGATAATATTTTTCTCAGGATCTCTGTTGTTTGCTGTTCTAGTTTTCAGTAAATTGAGGAAGCACAAAGGACTAATGCTATATATTTTGTTCCTGATTTTCAGGTCTCTTCCAGCATGGTACAAGTCAGCTATTTTCAATGAACTTTACTATATCAGTGATGGAGGAACAATTTGGATTGACACAGTTAAGGGTTGTTCCACAGAATCAAGCCATCGTATAGTGCAAGACTATGGGAGGTTTGCTTATTTAGAGGGTAGGTGGCTATTTCTGTCTTCTGTCTTGAACAGTTTTTTAAATTTTGTGTATATAGGTCAAACAATCATATAGATCTCAATTCAGGAGCTGGACTACCATTTGTGAGCAGTTAAGTTGGATAACTTTTATCAGTATTGTTTTCTTTGCTAATTCACACTGTTCTCTCTTTAGTTTTGTTTACATAATGTGTAGGTCTGAATGGCAGAAATTTATATTGATTTTATCTGGAGTTATTATATTTTCCTTTCTCTTTATCTTATAGCAATCTGTTGCATGTCAAGGGGACAGATTGACATTAAAGAGAAAAAAAAAAAAAAACAGAAACTGAATACTTTAAGAGGAAGGTCATTTTGAATGGAACAGAAAATAAAGCAAAAAAAAAAAAAGAAAGAAAAAAAGATGGACATGATGAAATACAAGGCCAACACAAAGTAAGTTTCAGGCTGTCATAAAGTTAAAATGAATGTAAAGTGTCCATTTTTTTTTTTTTTAACCCCCTTTACTTATTACTCTCTACAGGTCATGAATACAGAATGTTCAATACCTATGATGTCCATCATTACTCATCCTTTGCATTGCTTATGTTGTGGCCCAAACTTCAGCTCTCTGTACAGTATGATTTTGGTATGTAGCACATACATGTTATGATGGTTTTCTAGTCGCTAAGGAAGGAGAAAAAATGAAACAGTTTTATCTCATGATGTAGAATGATTCAAATGGAATAATTCCTAGGGATAATTTTGCACCCATCAAGCAAATTCCATTGTGATTGGTATTGATCTTATTCTACACATGTGTTTTTGAAATTCATTGGACTGAGGCACTTGCATTTCAAGGCCCAAAGTGATAATTATTTTGGAAGGAAACTTAAGTCATTTAATGTAGAGAAAATATCTAGTATTCTGTTTGTATTGATCGCTCATTGACAGGATGATAATATTAAGATGATAATATTCAGTAAAAGATGGTAGGTGGGCAAGTTAAAAGATGTAGATATACAGTAAATCAGCGGTCACATAAAGATAGTATTCACTTACCTCTTTTGTACATTTGTATTTACCAACAAGCTCTAAGAAAATCAAAATAGAATGGATTGAGATTCTACATAGCATTTTGAAAAGAAAAGAGCCATTCTTTCAAGTTGAACAGCTACTGTTGCAGTCATTCATGCCAAAAGTGTAACCTTTATAATTTTAGTAAAGAACTCACCAAGAACATATTGCTAAGGTAGATATTGGTGGCTGTTGAGAAGATTTTAAACTTGTGATACATTCTAAAGTATTAGAGCTTATTTTTCATAATGGATGTGTTTTCAATAGAAAACTGAAGTGCCTTGGGGACAGTAAAGTATTCTTGTGATATCCTAACCTATCCTACCTTACCTATCCTATCTATCCTATGTTATCATATCCTGTTCTATCCAATGCTATCTTGTCATGTCCTACCCTGTTTTATCCTGTCCTTTCTTGTCCTGTCCTGTCTTATCTCATCTTGCCTTGACGTGTCTTATATTAATGTGTTCCTGACAATTTTTCAGGGGACACAATTACAGCTGAAGATCAAAGCCGTATGAAATTCCTCTTTTCTGGAGAGAATGGGTTTAGGAAAGTTGCAAACTGTGTACCCCATGACATAGGCGATCCTGGTAAACAAATGTGCTTTTTTTTTTTTTTTTGTAGTGTTGCATGTTGTAGTTCCTACAGGGTAACTTGTAGCTCAAAACACAAAATTTTCCTGTCTTATTTTTAGGCTCAACAAGCACAGAAAGGCATGAACATATAGATTATATAGATAATCATATTATGCAACAACTTGGGAGTTAAATCTATCACAAGAATTGATCAGATGTCTATCAACAATTTGGGATTTGTGTATGAGTTAGAAAACGATATAATGAATGTCATTCCTACTTAGGAACTTCAAAATATTGTCATTACAGTTGAGAAAAAAAAAAAAAGAAAACAGGAAAAAAAAAAAAAATGAAGCAGTCAGATAAAGATTATGATTACATACAGGAAATGATCCTGTAAACTTGTTTGGTTTTAAAATTTGCCTTCAAAGATCATGCATATTAATGCAGTCATAAACAAAAGATGTCCATGACAGTCATGAATTCAGTGAGGCTTTTATATTGTAAACATCAGCTAGAGTTCACTTAAGTTCTCAAGTTGCTCAGCTTTTAGCAGAGTCTTCCTTAGAAAGTGTAATAATAGTATACATGTTTTCTAGGATAAAAGTAAACCTAATATTGAATGGGGGCGGCGGGGATTATTAGTTTCTGTCATAATCTTATATGATTTTTGTTCTTGGTACAAATAAGCGTATCTGAAATATTGTGATGCAGGCCCATCTGTAGTAATCAAATTGATTAGTTAAATGATGGAGACCTCTCTCCACAAATTTTACTCACTATGAAATTTTCATTTTTTCCATCTCAGAGGATGAGCCATGGAAGCGGATAAATGCTTATATCATTCATCCAACTCAGAACTGGAAGGATCTAAATCTGAAATTCATTCTTCAGGTCTACAGAGATTATAGTGCAACAAAAGATAATAACTTTTTGAACTTCATGTATTCAAAATGTAAAGTAAGTCTCATCTTATACATCTGTCAAAAAAAAAATAATTTTTTTTTAAATTAAAATTATTTGATATGTCCGAGTACATGTCTTCTCAGAATAAACACTGAGATTAGTTCCTCTCATTGTTTTTATTGTGGCACTGGAAGGAAATAAGAATTCAGTATGCCTTGGACCCCCTTGTTTGATTCAGATTTGAGAGTGTAATTGATTATCATTTCTCTATGGAATGAATGGAAGCACAGATTCTTCTTTTTTTTTTTCTTTTGCTTTGTGTTTGAAATGTGAGACAAACATTATGTGAAAGGAGTCAAGAAAGTATGCAAATGTATTGAATTCCTACATCATATTACATTACAAAGCATCGCCATAACTCCGTTGTGTGCAACTTTATCTCCAGTATACATAAAAACTGAAAGGCTGAAAGTATTTAGAAACTAATAGGATTTGTTCAACAAATACTGATTGTTGATTATGTTGATGTTGTTTACATTTGAGTTTTAATGTTATCATTTAGACTATGAGACAAAAACACTTTACAGGTCGCTCTCTGAAGGATCTATTTGACAGAATAATGCCACAGACCATCCTGAGTCTGTATAGCAGACTGTAGCATCACTACTATGACGCATTAACTGGGTAGGCATGGGACAGTCCACTCAGGAAGCTGGATATTTCAACCTTTTGAGTTCTTCTGTACAATCCTTGGTTGATTCAAATTTATAGACATATTTTAATGTGCCTTTTATAGCTTGTAACTGCTTTGTCCGTATGGCATATTTTATCTCCACCATGACCAGCTTTTGACATATAGACATACTCACCGTATTAGACACAATGTAGCTGTAATTGTGCTGATGTGCTGTTTAATCGCAACACAAAGAAACAAACAAACATCATTATGGCTGTATTTATTTCACACAGACATAAAAAATGTATACTTTTGTTGGTGCTCATTTCTATCTGTGTATGTATCCTTTCAATCCCCACGGTCGTTGAGATCAATTTACAAGTGCAATAGAATTTCTATTTTTTTTTTTTTTTTTGGAAGGTTTTAATTGAAAAATCCCAGGAATGGGACACAGACGGTGACGGGATCATTGACAATGGAGGATTTCCAGATCAAACCTTTGATGCCTGGGACATGAAAGGAGCCAGGTACTGGAGAAAAACTGGTTGACATAACATTGGCATACTCACAGCTGACTTTCATCAGCCAGAATCAAATTTGAATATTTTATATCATCTGTCATTTAGATACACATATTTATTCCATTGATGTGTTTTTTCCTTAAACTCTTTGTTAAACATAGGAAGTCCTTTTGTTGACAATAAGTTTTTTGCTCTGTTGTAAAAGACTACCTATTCTATAAGACTACTACAATATTTTTCTGATGCATAGTTTATGCTTACATCAGTTAGAATAGTATATTTTGGCACATTGCTCATTACTGAATATGTCTGACCTTCACAAGATATCCACAGTTTCATGAGTATGTTAGCCATAGACAAGTTTGACCGAAAATATCTTAGGTCATATGTTTTCATAGGCTCAAATTATGTTGTCATCAGTGGTACTTATCATGCAAACAACTCCCACTGAAAAAAAAGACCAGCAGTAGGTATCACCCTGAACACAATGAGGAAGTTGGCAGTAGGTAGCATAATGCATACAGATATAAGTATCTACGCATAAAAGTTTATTGTATTGACATAGTTACATTACATGCTGGCAGGGAGAAGGGCCCTAGCCCCTCGTAGGTGTGGATGCTTCCAAGTTTGCTTCCATGCGTGTGGGAGTCAGGACAAAATTGTTTTACTTTCACAGCTTGGTGAAACACTTTTTATTTGCTCATGCTCTCCTCATCACGCTCAGTGTGATCCCTGTCCACTTCCCAAGAGAAAAACAAATTGTTCATCCTGGGTGGTGGCTACATTTTATACTTTTGCTGCAGATCTAGGTCTGACCTTCAGAGCTTTGCCCATTTGTACTGATCAGATTAAAGGTGACTGATAGAGGCAATGAAAGCAGATCCCTTTGTCATTCAGTGATCAACTTAGCGCTGCTATATGTGATACATGGACAAGAGTGGCAAATGAAATTGTTTTCCAGCAGCTTTATTTCGTCATGTTACTTGGAAGATACATGATAAAAAATTCTGAAAACCCACCATTTGAAAATTCATCTCCTTTCCATAATAATTTTTTCAGATTGCTTCAGCGCTTATTTTTCAAATGAAAGGATAACATCTGATTTGTGTTTTTCCCTTTCAAAGCTTGTTCAAAAACCTGTCATGTCTTGTGGGAAGCAGCTGGGCTTGTGAAAAACAAACCTCATTAAGTCAAAGCAAAATATTGATTGATCAGTTATCAGTTATTTATTTCAGATATTCTACCTTGACCCAGACCAAAAAAAATTAAACAATGGCAAAGTTAGCATCACAAAATCTATCTTCTTTTCTATGAGGAGGCCTCGAATTGTGTTCTATTTTCATTGTGCTTGTAACATTGTGCATTTATAGTATCATCTTTGTCATTTCATCATATCTGTCCTGAACCATAGGGTGTGAAAGTTTATCTGTTTTGTGTGTAATTATTGTTGATTATAACACTTTGTTATACTTTCATTTATGGGCAGTGCCTATTGTGGCGGTATGTGGTTAGCTGCCCTCAGAATGATGGTGGAAATGGCTAAACTGCAAGGATTGAAAGAAGATCAGGAAATGTATCAAGAAATATTGGACAAGGGCACTGATTCATATGAGAAAAAGCTGTGGAATGGTAATGCGGTCACTACTTCAACTTTAAGTTTTAGTAAGATAAATTAGTAAGATAATACTTTACCTTTATTCAACTTACTATTAAGCAATATAAATGTTCTTTCGAGTACTTGGGAAAAAAAAGTTGAGAGAAGGCAAATTGTAAAGTTGATATAGCTGCGGCTTTATTATTTAAATTTAGGGATTTAAGTAACAAAAAACTAGAAGGTAGAATGAAAACCTTTCTTTCTTTCTTTCATCTTAACGTTTGATTCCGTCTTGGTCACTGGGGTGTCTCTTGACAAGTTATGTCCCATTTTTCTCCATCAGTCACTGTTGTGGACTACGACCTTGGTCTTCGCAAATGCTTTCTTTGTCCCCTCTTAAGTGTTGTTGGTCCATCTTTTCTTCTGCCTATTTCTTTTTTTGTTGTTTCCGATTTACTGCTCACTTTTATATTAATGAATTTAACTTTATCATCATGCATTAGAACCAAAAACTAGGAAAGGAATTACAGATTAAAGTCAAATAAAAATTAAACGCTATATCGATAAGTTTGTCACAACAGGAGGATTTCTGGTATTTTTTTTTTAGGAAAGAATTGTTCTGTGAGGCAGCCCTTCGTATTAGTTGTGAACAAATTTCAGTTCATATCGTGAAATTATGTCATTCATGTTCAACAAATAAAATTCTAAAGAGAACCATAGAGCAGTAATGGTGAAGACACAGTCATATTTAAATGTTGTGTATCATGATTTTTGTACCATATTCCATTGAGAAAAGATTGGACAAGTAAGTGTTCTCATAGATGTCATAGATGTCAGGTAAAGTGAACCAGACAGAAAGAAAGCTGTTATAAATTGAGCAAAAGAGTAATGTTCTCAGAGATCTTTTGCCAGCAGTCTTTCATTTCAGTTGAATTGTCAGTGTCTGGCATGATTCTTGAAAGTGAGATATCACGAAACAAGATAAGCTTTCTTCTTATTCTCAAATGGAAATTCTTTTCATAGTTGATTCCGCATAATACAGTGTCACCCACAAATGCATAAAGATGAAAATGTTATTATGGGCATCATAAAAAGACAGACTTCAGATAAAATGAGCTCTGTGTGTAATGAGTTTCACTGATATAACTGGATTTGTTGATCATGAAGTGTGAACATCTTTGCTACAGAAGAATCATAACTAATTTAGTTTTCTCACCACATTTAGGTATACCCATTCTTTTTCTATGAACACCTGGCTTCTATATGCCTGGCTGCCGGTCAGTATGAAATGTAAGTTGCTGGGCTCAAATAGAGAAGTTGGGAGATGAATGTGATAAATGGGGCCGATATTGATATTTTTGTGTTAAGAAACAAAAAGAAGATTGATCTCTGAATGAGAAACTGTTGCTTTCATGGACAGATTATAAGTATATTAGGAAGTGTGAGGTGAATACATAGATTCAGTCTGCAGAGCTGTTCATTTCTGCCAATTTTTTCCCCAGATTGTGCCGGCACTCACAGCCAATCTCTGTCTCCTCAATTTGTGATATCGCTGACCTACTGTCATACTAGCTCAGAACTTTGTTTTCATCACATGAAACTATATGAATTAAGGTTTTACGTGATAGTAATAACTTAATTTGATAGAAAATCCACATATGTATTGTTTTGACTGGCTGAGGTGAAGAATTTGACACCAGACTCATTTAACCAGGTTGCACAACATCCATGTATACAGCAGAGAAAAGAGAACTCAAACATTCTAATCTCATATTCACGGAACTGTGGAACAACATTGTTGGCCTCCTTTAAATTCCTATGTTTTCTTTGTACTATTAACATACATTTCTCAAACTCCCAACAAGGATTTCTTGAATGATTTCATCACCATCTATCGGATCTCCATAGGTCTGATTAGGCATATTTTTGTCTGGTCTTGCTCTCTTTAGGCTGGTGGTGAGAGGGAAAAGACATGGTAGGAGTGATAGGAATAGGCAGTATATAGTGTGTGTCTAAATTTGGGCGTCAGTGAGGGATGGTGTGGTCCTATTCCTAAAAGGCCATCATGGAAATCTCAGATTACAGAAATCTCAAACACACTTTTCAATCCTGGATAGAAATTCAAGTTTTCCATGCTTGACTGTATATATATATATGTATGTATATCCGTCTTCAGTGTGTGAATGCATGTCTTTTCAGGTTCTTACTACAACTATGACAGCAGCACCAGTGGCCACCATGACAGCGTCATGGCAGATCAGCTGGCTGGGCAGTGGTTTCTGAAAGCTTCCAATCTGGCAGATGAGACAGTAAGTCAAATGTCAGTGATACTTGTGATACAATGATTTCCACCCCCAAAAGTGGTAGTTGGTGATTGAAAGGGAACATGTGATTCGCCATGCCAGAATGTTTCATCAGTTAGTATTCATACTTCAGTAATATGACCATAAGGCCACCTTGTTTTTTTTTATTATCTTCTATTGCAATGATCATTTGTCATTTTCTTTTAGCAACACTGTAGGATGTGAAATTATTTGTATCAATTCTACAGATTTATGAAAGATCATGCATTAGATCATCAGCTTTTGTGTAAACATTATTTTTAGACATACATCATCGAGTTGTAGTAATTCTTGATGCACCTGTGTTATATGCACATAAAAGAGAGTAATATTTCATAGTCAACAAAGTTGATTTCTCAGTGATATACACAGACTGTTGCCAACTTAACAGGTGTTCCCAGCTGATCATGTGCAGAAAGCTTTGCAAACCATTTACAAGAACAATGTCCTGGGATTCCAAGGGGGCTACATGGGTGCAATCAATGGGACACGCCCTGATGGGAAGATGGACTTGAGCTCACCACAGTCTGAAGAGTTTTGGACAGGGATTAGCTATGCATTAGCAGCCACTATGATACAAGAGGTAGGAACTATAGGGTACCCTCAATAACTGCACCAGAGTTGTAATCTGTCATTAAGTTTCACAACTCATTGATACAGATGTCACTTCTTTTTTTTTGAAGGCTTCAGAGAGTTAAAAAAATATACAGTAAGGCTGGCAAGATTGATGTTCAGCAACTCAGTTTTATTTAGCTCAGATTTAAATTAATAGAAAAACAAAATTAAATATGAAGGACCAAACCCCAGAGTCCTGTCCTGCAGACACTTCCATTATAAGGGCCAAAAAATACGAGGGCAGGCTGATAATTAAGTTCCGTTTGCTAATAACTCAGTCAATTTTCGTCACATCGACCTAAAATTT
>JBCAUA010317162.1:0-19244 GCA_038406235.1 Peronia verruculata | reverse complement strand
ATTTTGATTAAAATTTCGATTTCAGGAAACCTTCCCCCCCCCCCCCCCCCATATACCATTTACCAGAACAGTTGAAAGCAGCCAGGGCAAATTATCTGCAAATGCAAAAATTATGGAGGAGTGTTTCTAACTGGTAAAGGGAATTGTGGAGGCAAATGGACTCATGAACAGTCCCCACAGAATCTACAATGTGGATGAGACTGGCATGCCGTTAGACCCAAAGAGAGTCAAAGTGGTATGTGAGAAGAACATTTCTCATCTTTTTGGGGTCAACATGTCTCATCTTTTTAAGGTCATTGGTGGCTCTGGCAGGGAACAGATATCAGTAAATGGGTGTGCACATGCCAATGCTCATGGTTCCACCCTATGTAATTTACACAGCAAAAAAAAATTAACGATCAGTCTGTCTGGAAGGTGGTCCAGATAAATGTAGGTACACAGTGAGTGACAAGGGCTGGATGAACAGCATCTGTTTTATTGACTGGTTTGAGAAACTGTTCATCTCTTCAATGCCTGAAGAAGGACCAGTCATCCTCATTTGTGATGGACACAAGTCACATGTCAGCATTCAACTCATTCAGTCAGTTGTGAAGAACAACATTATTCTTCTCAAGCTGTCTCCAAACAGCACTCACCCACTACAGCCACTGGATGTGGGAGTCTATGGCCCATTAGAGACTTCATGGGAGAAAATTCTCATTTCTTATGCAAGGCAAAAATCTTTGTGCTGCCCTGACAAAAGAAGTTTTCCCATCACTGCTTAATAAAACTTGGACATGTGGGTATCTGAATCCTGAAAATATCAAGGCTGGCTTTTCTCGGTGTGGCATCTTCCTCTTCAAGCCTGATGCAGTTCCAAGGTCTCAATATGAATCCGCCGAGATCTTTGACAAGGTTGCATCAACCAACACAACAGATTTCGCATTAACATCAAGTGCATTAACCAGTGATACAGAGTCGGAGTCGTGGGATCGGATGATTTTAGCCGGAGTCGGAAAAATTATAAGCATTGGAGTCGGAGTCTGAAGCAGAAAGAGGGTTGGAGTCGGAGTCAGTAATAAAACGACCGACTACGACACCAAAAAGAAAAAAAAAAATATATTTTTCACATGCTAAACTGCATTGTAGATTGGTTAAAATTTTTTTTCCCCCCTTGTTTTCCAAACTGATATTCAGAGTTAAATACCTAAATACAGATTACATTATACAAGTTATCATTGTTCTTTCAGGTAGGCTATGCAGAAAGTAAATCCTCTGGTGCTGCTGCTACAACTTCTAACCCCACTACTTTTTTGTGTTAAAATCTACATGTATTGCATTTTGCAAATAAAATGGTTCCAGCCTTTTTGAAAAATGTTTGGCCATTTTTTCCATAATAGCTTTTTTGTCCCAACAATCTGGCACAATGATTTATTTCCTCTTCCTGTTCTATATGTTTTACCACCTGTTTTACAAAGTTCATGTGAAAGACTTTTATCAAGGCTGAGTTTGTCTAGTTTCTTTCTGGACTGCAAATAAAGAGATAAAGGTAAGTTTTGTAGTTTATTTAGCAGTAAGTTAGCTTGTTGTACTAAATATATCCAACAGTAATAGGCCGCTATTCATGTGCTGATTTTCTTAACGAGGGTTCAACAGGGCTCAGTTGAATTTATTAAAGAGGATTTGAAACCATAACCACCATTTGGGGTGAGTGTAACTTATTAAGTTGCTTAGTATATTTTCAGCCTTGATATTTGATGTGTCAGGTAAAGGATGGAAAAGAATTAGACAATCATTAAGATTCGTGTTGTCTGTGTCATTTATTATGACAAAATGAAGGGTGCTAACTATATTTTCCTTCCTTCTTTAAAGGAAGGGAAAGAGTGAAACAAAGAGAGTTAGCACCCTTCAGTTCGTCATAGACAACACACATTTTAATGATTGCCAAGAATTAAAATTGTGTCATGTTTTCGGGGAATCAGAATTAGATATTTCATATCCATCATTATTTTCATCTCTGCAGATATATCACAAAATATCAAAGAGAGGGAAGTCAGCAGTGCATTCTCACTTCATCATTAAAGATGGTGACTATTTTTGCCAAGTGCAAAATGATGAGGAGGTGTGTGGAAGCAAAACAAGTGGAAAGGTGGCAGGATCATACTCACCAACAGCTTGCTTCAATCTCAAAAGACATTTGGAACGACAACACAAGCAAACATTCAATGCCATGGTTGAAGCTGATAGGAAGGAACAGGAAGCCATGACTTCTTCGGCATCGAAAAAACAAAGAAACATAGGACTGCCACAGTCAAGCATCATCAACTTCATGCCTTCAAAGATACTGAGGGTGCAGATGACAAAGGAAGACTTTGAGAAAGGACTAGTAGAAATGGTGACACATGGTGGAGTGACTCTGCAGTTTTTTGAAACACCTGGCTTTCGAAGAATTAGTGGAGAGATGGCAAAATTGTTGAATGTGAATCTCAACAGAGACAACATCCGTGCACTTGTGTTAAAAGGCTGCAAACACAGAAAAGGACATAATGAGACAAGAATTGCATGGAAAACTGCTGTATGTGAAACCTGATGGGTGCACACGCCTCAGAGTCAACTATCTTGATGTTAATGTGCAGTACTATGACAGTGAAATGGGCAAAGTAGCAGGTAAAGACTCTTGGTGTTAGAGACACCAAACAGGAACATTCAAGTTCTTCAATTAGCCATATGCTTCAAGAACTCCTGGCTGAGTATAGAATTGAGAAAACCAAGTTCTTTGCTTGATAGAGGACAATGCTAGGAACATGACAAAAACGGTGGAAAGATTGAACACTGAGTGGACAGATGGAGATATAGAAGGTGAGAAGGACCAAGTTGGTCTGAAAATTTGGCTATCTTCAATTCAACATCAAGAAGAAGAAATTTATAAGTGTTATTTGCTTTTTTAAAAGATTTTTCAAAATTGTTTTGTTAGTTGCCGGTTGGACGGTCTTTTTCTATTTTATAAAATGATGATGAAATACAAAATGAAGATCTGGAAATCCAGGTTGAAGAAGCATCAGTGGATCCAGCGGAAAACAGCAACACAAAAAAAAAAAAAAAAAAATCCATCACATGAGGTGTGGAGTGCACACTCTCCAACTGGCAATAAGAGATGGCCTCAAGGGAGGGCATCCCAGCAGGCTCAGAGCTGTGGCAACTGCTTTAAGAACACCCCACGTTGATGCCATCATCAGAAGGAAGTCCGAGAACAAGATGGGGGCCGTTATTGACCAGGCAACAAGATGGGGAAGTGGCTTCCTCATGATCCAGAGACTTCTCCAATTGAAGCCCATCATCCAAGACCTGGCCATGGAGGAAGTCCACCTCTCAGACATCTTATGGGAAGAAATCGGTGGAATTCATGAAATCCTCAAATCAGCATATATGGCTACCCTCAAGTTCCAGGTCAACACCCTGATGCCTGGGCAGTTCTACCATGACTGTAACTCACTGATTTTCCAGCTGCGAAAAAGAGGAGACTTAATTGCAGATGACATAGTGAAATCAATGAATGAAAGAGAACCAACTCCTCCAAAACGATCTTCTGGTTGCAGGTTTGTATGACACCTTGGCCAAGTTTTACTACTGTGGATCACTTTTTTTCACAAGCATTTTATTTTCATGAATTTGGCAAGGGAACTGCTATTTGCGAAAAAATGCTTACCAACATTTTGTCTCCTTATATAAGATATAAAAAATATTCCTTCAAATCCAAAAAATTGTGAAAAAAAAGCACTCAAGGATGGTTTTCATGGTTGACTATGGAGAAAATGGCGCTCGAAAAAAAAAGTCCACAGTATTTAGATTTTTTTCAGATCACATAAACTATTTTATTGCTCAATATTTTTCCAGTTAAGGAATAACTAATAACACCAAACATTGAATGGGTAACCTATGGAGGAGTAAAAAAAAGAAGGGTTGTATATAATATCAATAATAACGACAATGGATAAACATGACAACTGTTTGTATCAGTATAGAGCACTCCTGTATATTTTTAAAGAGGAAAAGCTATGAATCGATACTGTAAGTTTGCCCTCTTTTACAGATAAATTTAGTAAATTTTCTTCTTCTTCAGTGATTGTTTTCTAAGACTTAAATCACAATAATAATAACTGACATTTATATAGATTTATTTTACAGTGGCTTGTTTTTCTTTCACAAGGAAAGATTTTGATGCACTCATGTATGATAATTATTGTGGAAGCACATTAATCTTATTCACTCTTATTTTATCTCTTTTCAGGCATCTACGTGGATGCTCGATACCGGATGCTCGTCAACCCAGAGCAGAATGAGAGAGGAAAGAAGGCCCTCAAGGGTGTTTTCCACTGACTGCACCCTGTGACTGTAGTCACCCCTCCTGCAAGTTCAGACGCCCCCAGACCCCTCCAATGAGCATTGATCAAAATGACGACAACGACAGTGACAGTGAAAAAGAACTTGACAAAGTGGAGCAAGAGCAACAACTCCCTCCCACATGAGTATAACATCAGTTTTGGTTCCATATGCCCTTCCAATCCATAATTTTGAAGTCGTAAAATTTGCTCTTGAGCTCTGCACACAAATCAGTCATCTGCATGTGTTTGTCTTAAATGTTCCCGTAAGGCTAAAAATTTAATTATTCCTTTTACTTTACTTAAAAGCTTGCATAGATGCTCACAAAGATGTTTTTAACAGCCTGAAAACTTACCATCTTAGCAGTTTAAACTGATCAATGAGACTGAAGAGTTAATCTCATAAAACCTTAAGGGTTTCCAAATATTTCTAGACATAGAACATGCATATATGGTGGTCAGTTTGATTTTTGGTCCATAGCACTAGGTGGATTAAACAGATTGCTCAAAGATGGAGGTAAAGTAAGGACACCATCTTGTTGGTATCTCTTCTGTTGAAACAGCTAAGTCTTGGTGCATAATACCAAGTCGAGCATTTCTGCATTGATTGCCATTTTGTACTTACCAAAACTGAATGCCTGTTTCCCTAACTGACAATACAGTTTTGGAGTACCGTACATCTATAAACCTTCATCTGCCTGCATTCAATTTGGAATCTCCTGATGAAGTCAATCCCTCACAATAAAAGAATGCAAACTTCAATGTGCAATACACAACTGGTTAACCTATTCTTAGACATGTCCTCTCCAGACAGTTTAAAATTTACCGGAGTGAATGCAGGCCCCTCAGCTTGCAATGCACAGATCAGTGTTTTACTTCTTTCTTACATCTAGGATAACTGCTAAAGTGGTCAGCGACAGCGTGTATTATAAAGGAATAGTCCATGTTATTTCTACAGCAAATACAAGCTTCTCAGCTAGTAATGTACTGCAAAGTGTTTTGTTGTCAGCTTGCCATGGACATGTAGATTTAATGTTTCGAGACCTTTCATCTGAGTAACTCCCGAGCAGTCTGCGATAGATTACATAAGGGTGATTGGTCAGTCATGATACTCCTACAGCAAATATAAGCCTCTCAGCTGGTAGTGTACTGTGAAGTGTTTGCATGAAACTGTCTTACATTTGCTGACGGGTGATTGGTCTGAAGTCCACAATGAATGCATTCTTTCCAGTCTGCATTACAATGGGGTAGCAACAATCACATCTGACACTGAAGTACTTGTTGGGTAAGTAAAATATATACAACTGTTCTACATTTTTGACAAAAATGTTTGATATCTGTTGTCTTCACTGACAATGAGGTCTCTTTTAAAATTCATTATCACTAATCAGTCTCAGAAAAGAAAAATGCAGATGAATGACCACCACTTTCAGGACTCTGTGAAGTTCTTATCCTTTGGATATCAAGTGATTACTGATGAGCTTTTAGTTATAGCAAATCGCTAATGGTGAGGTTGAAAACGGGGTTGCATATACATCGATTCAGTGCTTAATAAATAAATGCCGTAGTTGATTTAGTATCAAGGAGTTTGAACTGTGTGACATTTCTGGATATGTCATCTATTTAGCCTGACATGCAGACAAAGATTTTTATTTATGGTGCCGTGCTGGACAAGGACACACAGTTATCAAGGTACGGTATCTGAAACCCTCCTAGCACCTCAGTTCAAAGGTCATTATATTTATGCTGACTGCTATTGTACATCTTATTATCTAATTATATATCTTCTGGGCAAAGCAAAATTTCATTTCAATGGGATACTGAATAGGTGTGGAGTCCCTTAACTGACTGCGATTGAATCAGCAAGAGAAAAGATGGTACCTGGAGGGATAAAAAAAGAAAAAAAAAATGTCTTACAGTCTCCACAATAGCCTCAGCGGGGTCAGTCATGGCATAACAAAGCGAGGGAACGTGGACAAGCCACAAATCATCTATGAATATAACCACATGATGAATGGCTGTGATCACGCTGACCAGAATGTGGTGCACTATGACAGTTTCACCAGAAAAAAATTTGTGTTAAATATGTGTTGCAAACACATCATGGATAGTTTGTTCTGGCCTGCATGTAATGATTGCAATAGATCCAGATCTCTTTCCTTTCTGAGTCTTCGGTTCCTGACCAAATCAAAAGCATCAAATTCTTCTTGTTGAACAAATCTGAAGATCAGGAGATTTTAATTTTGAAATAGTGAAGATAGTAGTGCATCACCTCTTAAGAACAAAATCACGACGTTGTTCCATATGAATGACAAAAATGGTACATTATATTCCACATCACTAATTATGCCCCTGGTGCCATTGTAACCATGGATTTTATATGTCTTACTGTGTTGTATTCTAATCTGGCTGTACTGTTGCTCCAATGCCCCCATCCTTTTTGTTTTCTTTCAGCTCGTTTGAGACCATGCCAAATTGTTCAGTCACAAGAATCTGTTCTTGATATCATTGGCAAAAAAGCACCACAATCAACTCAACAGAGATCTGCTGAGTATAATGCAAAGCTGAAAGAGGATCCACTGAAATATCAGATAATGCTGATCGAACAAAGAGAGCCATCAAAACGATCTAGACATCAGTTTGCCAACAACGCCACGGAAGAGGAGAAAGAAAGGAGAAGACTGCAGAACAATCAACATGTGAAAAGATATGGAATGAAAAAGTGGGCATAGGGTGTGGCGGTCAGTTATTCAGCACAGCCTAAAACTCGAGCACAGTTGAAAAAGGATGAAGAATAGAGGGTGAAAGACAGAGAGTGTAAGAGACAGCAGCGAGCTCAGTGGTCAATGCAGAAAAAAACTGCAGAAAACAAAAAGGCAGCAGAAAGACGTGCACAAAAGAAGATGGGACAAGAGATAGTGTCTGGAGACAAACAGCCAAAAGCATCTGAAATGGATGTCATTGAAAGGACAAAGGCAGCTAGGAACATGTCGGTTAGCCAATTGAATAATGCACTAGCGAAGGATGATGGGATCAGGCAGACCACCATAGGCGATTTCATCCTATAGGACAGAGGAAGTACAGAAAGCAGCACAAGCCTTGTGGACATGATAATGTCGTCAGATGGCCTGCACTACAAAGCGAATCTGCAGCTGAAAAGACTGTTGGCCAAGAAAATGCAATTTATGCCAAAAAGTAATACAGAAGGAGCTGAATCTCCGCTCTGACCAGGTTAAAAGCCTTGCAGCAAAATCCTCCCTAAAAAGATCCAAATCAAGGTTCATACAGGTAATAAAGGACATTCATTCATACTTGCAAGAAACTTCCAGGATATTGCCAATGAAGCAAGGAGCAATACACCAGCCTCATACTTTTCTCATAGAGTCCTCGAGAAGACACTGAGGACACTCTACTCTGACTACTTGCAAAGCTTTCCTGTCATCAGCTTTTCTGCATTTTGCAAGTACAGGCCGAAACATATCAAGCCCCAGGCATCTGTGAAATTTAACCAGGCTCTTTATGAACACTGTGGGAACTTGGATCTCAAAATTAAGGCAGTCAACTCTGTATACGAGACAAACATTGCAAGAAACAAGGATAACCTTTTGGACAAAGTGCTGTGTGAGAAAGATGGTGGGGAGCATTTCAGGCCAGAATGTATCAATATCAAATGCGACAATTGCGGGCCCTCACGTGTACTGTAAGAAGTTTGGTGCCAGAGGAAGAGAAGTCAAAGGAAGTGCAACTTAGACAGTGGGACATGAAGGAGGTAATCCAGAAAGGGAAGACACTGAAGAAGAAAGCACTGATTATTCAGACAGTCACAGTGGGGGAGGCGTTGAGCAGGATTGAAGATGGTCTAGCTTCCTTTCTGCTACACCATTTCTTGGCAAAGTGGCAATATGTGATGTTCAACTACAAGAAAAAGAATGTCACGAAAAGAGAAGTGGTGGGTGTACTGGACTTTGCAGAAAATTACCGATGTAGTCTTCAAAGATGAAGTGCAAGCGGCTCATTGGAATAATGCACAGGCCACTGTACACCCAATTGTCACATACTATGTCTGCCAAAGCTGCGAGGCTCCAACAACAGAGTCAATTATAATCGTGTCAGATGATTTGACTCATGGCGCAGCAGCCGTCTGCACTTTCACAAAGGCTGCATGTAATCATTTGCCTTCAAAATTCAATTTCCACACATTTGTACAGTTCACTGACGGCTGCGGGGCCCAGTACAAGAGAAAAGTGCCTTTTAAGGACATTGAGGATAGTCAGAATTTCCTGGGAGTACCCACTGTACGCCATTTCTTTGGGTTACCACATAGAAAGAACCCCAGTGATAGAGAGAGTACCACCCATGCTGTCAAAAACAGACAGGTGATCATACAATCAGCAGAGGACCTGTTCAAGTTTGGGGTGGACCAGTTAGAGAAGGGGCAGACTGGGTCATGTAGCAAACACTATGGAACAAAATTTTTATATGTGGACATGACTTCTGTAATGGAAGAAAGGCAGATGGAGGAAAATGATGTGACTGTCCTCAAAGGGACCAGAACAATACGCTTCATAAGGGCTGACAACAGGGGTTTGCAGTTTGGAAATGCATCCTGCTTTTGTGGGGAAGAGCCATGCTGCAACAGGAAATACGTAGAAGCCTGGAGGCAGCACCACATGAGACGAACATAGGAAACAAAGCAGAGCAGGAGACAGACAAAGTCAAAGGTGAGATAAGATTTCAAACGGGATAGATCATGGTTCATATCGTTTATGCATAGAATAGCTTTCCATAGTTGTGGATGTTTCGAGTTTACAGTCCTCAAGAGTTTACTTGAGTCTTTTAAGTTTAGTGTTCTAGGACTGTTGTGTAGAAATCATAAGGAGGAAGTAATAGTAAATAATCAACATATGGTGTCTGCATGTGTGAAAGAATGAGTATAAGTTCAATAGTCTTGAAACTTGTTGCATGGATTTGAACATTGTACAGATCTAAATGTTCATAATGTTGTATATATTTCATCATCAGTTTCATTTTTTCCCTCAGCAAAAGGTAAATGGAAGAGAAGTAGAGGAATATCATCTGTCAGGGTCCCCGGAAATGATGTCGACCTACCCTTGAATATTTGGAAGCATTAAATGAGGTATGCCTGTCTATTCTCAGTCGGTTGCTAAACAAATGCTCACCACCTCTCCTCCTTTCTCCACTTCAACTGAGGTATGTTAGAGCTAAAACTTTACATTTGTGTTTACTAGCTTTGTCAGTGTAAGAGCCTGTACCTCTTTCATTGGTTAAAAAGTAAGCAATACCCTGTTATTGATTATTGTGCTTTATTTCTGGCTGCAGTGAAGATCCAATCAGCTAAGGGCATTTCAATTGAGGTATGTAAGAAATAAAATTTCAGTTGCCCCCCTCCACTCCTAGTCTTAGCTTAGTTGTCACTGTTATGTTCTTTATTGTAGTAATTTTATGGGCAATTACATGAAAATTTAACCCCAAGGGACGTTTTTCAAATTTTTTATTTTATTGGAAACTTACTCAAAATTGCTCTGTTTAGAGAAACACAATAAGGTCATTATCAGATATCACTTTTACTTTATGTTGATCTGCTTTGATCATTTGAACTACATTTCTCTGTTTTGAGGCAGAAATTGATTTTCTACGAAATAAAATACTGGTATACTTGAGATGTCATTACAGATACTCTCAAATTTTCTTTTTCAAATACAGTATTACTCAACATCTTTTGATCACCATAGCATATAAAGACTCAATTGTTTGTGGAATGACAAACTTCAGAAGCCTACATTTTGCATGTGTATATATGCAAGTAAACTTCAATGGTTACAATGATTTATGTCAGTCCGTTACCCACACATATAATTCACAATTCCGTCTCAGTCCATTCGCCAATGGGAAACAAACGAGATGTGACCAAATCAGTTTGCATGCCTTCCATTGACGATTGGACATGGTATCTTTCTCTCGGACAGAAATTTGTGAAAGTTGTGTATTTTTCTGTGTTCAGTTACAGTAAAGTGTCATTTACCAAACTTATATTATTCGTGATATTTGTGAGCTTACTCGTAACTTCACAGGGAGTATATTTACTGTACTTTAGTCGAACTGTGACTGAAATTCCTTTTACTCGTACTGTTGCTGTTATTCGGTCGCCATCACTGACCACTGGTCAGTAATATAATTTGTCTGTGTCGACACCAGAGAGTGCGACTCCCTCAATCTCAACTGGGAATGAGCCCTCACAGACCATACAAAACCCTGCTAAGAGTGGGGAAGGCTGTGATAAGGGCAAAAGTGTTGGAAAATCAACATCAAAATCAGGTTCCAAATAGAACAAACATGGTGACCGAGCCCAGCGTTCTTCCTCATCTTTGTCAAGCACAAAGAAACCTGGGTCTACCGATATCAGATACCCCATGTGGTCACTCTCAGTATCAGCACAGTCTCCAGAGACATGGCTATCACCTGACCCGGTCAAAGCACTTCACGGTCAGTCCATCACCGAAACGGTATCGCAATTTAGCCAATTTACAGAACTGATGCTAAAAATGCAGGTCACGCAAATGGAAACTCTACATGTGCTACGTGGTCTGAAACAATCATCCTATATCCTCCCTCAGGACACCGACACCCCATCCCCATCAAAAATTGTGCGTCGGACTGGGCCCAGTGACAGAAGATTTATGGGCACACCTTCTCATACTGCACAGGCACAGGCAGAGAGTGATATGTGGCCAGCAATCCAGAATCCATTGATGAAATAGACCAACTGGAAACAATGTTCAGGGTAGGAAGTAGGGATACAATTTCACAAGAGGAGGACTCTTGTGTGATAACAGAACTCAAAGAACTGAAGCACTTTTTTTTGAGTTCACAAGCAGCAGGGGAGAAAAATAGATGAAAAACCTCTGCCAGCCATTAATATGGGCCTACTGACAAATATCAGTAGTGAAAAGCTGAAAAAGGTGTTGGACAGACACAACTGCCCTGAGAACGCACCTAATCTACGGGTTCCAACGGTGAACCCACAAGTCTGGCAAATTATGCCAAATTCTGCGAAGGCGTCAGACATAATGTTTCAGAAAGCTCAATTACTGACCATAAAGAGCTTAACGGCAATGGCACAGTGCCTCAGTAAAATCACCGAGGCACACAAAAGTGGACCGTACATCCGGCTGGACACGATACTGCCTCTGATATCGGATCATCTGTGCTTAGGTCTAGCCCTGTTCTCAGATCTGTCACAGAGACGTAGAGATTCCATATGGCCCCACCTACAAAAGGAACTCTGGCAACTGTGTCGACCCAATCAGAACTCTTCTACAGAATTCCTTTTTGGAGATAGTCTGAATGAAGATGTCAAAACCACTGGCGATGCCATTAAACTCACCAAAACGGTGGTGAAAAGTGGCACCAATAACAGATCACAGTCAAAAAAACTTCCAAAACCGGATGTTACCCCCGTCATCCAGGATGGCAAACTTCAGAGGGGGGAGATCATTGAGAAGAAAAGGAACACAGGGATTCAGACGACAGGGGTTGTCAATCTGGTTTTCCACAACATCGGTTCCCTACCACGAAACTCCACAATGACTATAACTGTTGCTTCAGTACAGGTAACGTTGAGTAATTCCCTTCATAACTTTACAGGGGGAAAAACAAAGAACTTTGTCAAAGCATGGGAACGCATCACGTTGGACCCATGGGTATTGAATCAGATTCAAGAAGTTTATCCAGAACTAAATAGTATGCCTGAACAAAACAAGTTACCTCGGCCCATACAATTTTCTGATACCGAAAATGTGCAAGTGAGAAAGGAACTGAACAATCTTATAGAGAAGAGGGTAAAATGTACTGTTAGGATCTCGACCGGAAACAAGTTTTATCGAACATTTTTTTTGTGGGGGAAATCTGATAGAACTCACAGGGTGTCTTAAATTTGAGACCTTTCAACAAATTCATCGAATATACTCACTTTCAAATGAACAGTCTATAAGATGCTATTCATTTAGTGGGGAAAACTTGCTTCTATTGTACGGTTGATTTAAAAGACGCTTATTACTCACTCCCATTGGATGAGTGGGCCAAGAAATATTTTAGGTTTTCTTTCGAGTCCGTCTTCTATGAGTTTAATGCTCTCGTGATGGGTTATTCAGATGCTCCACGAATTTTCACCAAAGTGATGAAACCAGTCTTAGCTCATCTAAGGGAAAGGAACGTGATGATATTGATGTATATCGATGACGCACTCATCGTCAGTCCTAACGAAGAAGAATGTATAACTGACACCATAACGACAATTAAGTTATTCGATAGTCTTGGACTAACTATTCATCCAGAGAAGTCACATCTACAGCCTAGCCAGGAAGTAACCTTCTTGGGTTTTCTCCTCAATTCTGCCCTCTTTAGTGTTCATCCCACAGAAAGAAGAAGCAAAGACGTGATTCGTCTTTGCCATAAAGTACTGAGCAAACACAATTTAACTATAAGGGAATTAGGAGAACTTATTGGAAAGCTAGTTGCCATTTCCCCGGGCAATAAATATGGACCCGTGATTCACAAGAGACTTGAAATATACAAGAATCTGGGCCTTAAAGAAAACAAGGGTAATTATGAAAGGCCTGTACAGATAAATGAAGAAATGAGAGAGTACATTTTGTGGTGGACAACAAATGTTGATCAACACCCAGTTCCAATGTACCCTCTCAAACCAGACATAATCGTGTATTCTGATGCAAGTTTTTATGGTTGGGGGGGGAAGAGTTTAATGGATTACGAACTGGGGGGTTGTGGTCCATATCTGAAAAACAGTTGCACATTAATTGTCTCAAGCTTAAAGCAGCATTGCTTACCCTACAAGCCTTCACTAAAGACAAACACTCATGTGTTGTACATCTCTTTAGTGACAACACCACGGCGGCCATTTGTATAGACAAAATGGGTAGTACAAAAATCCAGTGCAACAACATTACTCAAGTGCTATGGCTGTGGTGCATAGGGCGACACATTTGGGTAAAAGCCATACATTTACCAGGGAGTGACAACATAGTCTCTGATGAAGAAAGTAGAACGACACATCTCGAAACAGAGTGGGCATTAGGTTCAGGAATATTTAAAATCATCGATGTGCTCTATGGGCCCTTTGATGTAGATTTGTTTGCCAGTCGAAATAACTATCAATTGCCAAGTTATGTCTCCTGGAAAAAAGAAGCTGGTGTGTAGAAGGTTGATGCCTTTACAGTAACTTGGTCAGATATTTATTCGTTTATCTTCCCTCCATTTAGACTGATAATGCGATGCCTTCAAAAGCTAGAGACAGATAGGGCAGAGTGTGTCATAATAGTTCCAGTATGGAAATCTCAAGTATGGTATAGCAAACTGACATCACTCTTGGTAGATATTCCTTTTTCACTACCCAGGAAAAAGAACTTACTCCATCATCCCTTACAGACAAACAAATATCACCAAATTCTCATCCACTCATATCTGGCTGTTTGCTGATTATCAGGCAAATCCTCAAAGAGACGGGAGTTTCAGAAGTCATTATTAACACTATCATCGCAGCATGGTGTCCTGGAACTAGAAAACAATACGCAGTGTACCTCCGAAAATGGGTGTCATTTTGTTCTGCGAGACAAAAAGATCTCCTTTCACCATCTCCCCGAACTACCTTAGAGTTTCTTCAAACGCTTAACAACTTGGGTCTTAGTTATAGCAGTATGAACCTAGCAAAATCAGCAGTATCAAGCATTACGATGGTTCAGGAAAGCAGAGTGTCTGTGGGTGACCATTCTTTAGTGCACCAGTATTTGAAGGGAATCTTCAATACAAGACCCAGTCTTATGTTTTCGCCAGCTACTTGGAACCCTAACATAGTCCTGCTTTTGCTAAAACAATGGGCGCCAGTAAATAGAATTTCGCTAAAACAGCTAAGCTATAAACTAACAATGCTTATGCTTTTTACCACGGGACAGAGAGGCCAGACAATCGGAGCATGCAGTATTGATCACATGGATCTTCGAACAAACTGGGTAACGTTTTGGTTACCTACTTTACTGAAGACTACAAAACCTAGTTGTCATCAATCAAAGCTGAAATTAAAACCCTTTCCATGCGACAGACGCACCTGTCCCATAGTGTATTTAAAAGAATACCTTCAGAGAACGAAAAACATAAGACAATCTCAACGTTGATCCAACTCCGCCTCCCATACAAATCCGTCTCTAGAGACATCTACGCAGATGGACACGGACCACTCTAGTTTCAGCTGGAATCAACATGATTCGTTTTAAACCTCATTCAACGAGATCAGCATCAACCAGCTGGGCAGCTCAGAGAGACATGCCTCTGGGCAAAATTATGGATGCAGCAGGATGGTGCAACTCAAACACTTTTGCACGATTCTACAAACGGCTGGTCATTGATCACTCTAAAGATTTCGACTGGCCAGTATTACAGTCAGCTTCGGGACACTAAATTAAGTAAATAATTTTTAAACAACAACAATAACAACTGTAAAGTCTCGTTTGTCTCCCATTGACGAATGGACTGAGACAGAGTTAAAAAATTAAAGGAACTTACTGTGATGTTTAATTGGAACTCTGTCGATTCCATGAATCAATGGAGGAACAAATGCCCTCCCTTTTATACCCATCCCTTGCCGTTTTCCTCAGACTTGTTATTGTTGTTGTATTATTACCGCATTCAAGCCTGATTTCGTCACGTGACATCATGTTTGTTCCTCCATTGACTCATGGAGTCGACAGAGTTCCAAGTAAACGTCACGGTAAGTTCCTTTTATCTTTTATTTATAATGGGTAGAATCAAAATTCTTGGGTACCCTTTCATCACATGTTAATATGCATTGGTATTAATGCCTAGCAGCGACATTTTGTTAAGAAATATTATCAAGCATTTTATAGTAGTTACGTGGAATTGCCCTATTGTTTTCATTTCAGGTTCTTGAAGTGGATGGACATGAGGCGTCTGTCAAGTTTTGTCATCAGGCAGGGCATTAGATCTACTTCACCTGGCCAATGGCTGAGGACATACGTTGGATGCCTATGTATAGTCTCACAGTTCTAGAGGCACCAATAACAGATGCAAGGGAGAGACTTATCACACCCGATGACATTTTCAACTGTTTGCTTACTTAACTTTGATCATCGAGTTGTGGAGTGTACCCTTTTTTTCTTGCTGACAAATCTCATACGAGTCTGCCCTCAAGCTGAGCCACTCACACAGGCATTTACTCCAGTTTCACTTTTGCAATTGAAGGCAGCTTTCACATATTAAATTCATAACCAATTGCAGTTACCATGGATAAGTTAGAATAAATGGCATTCCTTTTCTTAAACTGGCCCAAACTCAGATCTGGAGCAGAAATGGATTGATTTTACCTTTCATTTACTATTTCTTTGTTCTGGTCATTATTTTCATTATCTCCCAATTTGTTTTCTACATTTAAAAAGGAATTATCAAGCTCAATTCTTTGTAGACTAAAATGACAATATTTTTGTCGAATACATGTAGCAAGAGTGTGTGCGCTGTCCGGTAATGTTTGCTACATATTTTTAGAAAATGTCATCTTTGTAAATTCAGATTATAAGAGCATGATGCAAACAATTTTAGGCTTGATTCTTCAAAATATAACCTCAAGTATTCTGGAGAGAGTGGAATCTAATAGCACTGTTTTGAATAATTTTTTGACAAGGCTGAGATGGTGTATACTGTCCAGTAATGTTTTGCTACATATTAAAAGAATATTATTTTTTCTCAAACTTGTAAGAGCTTGATGCAAACATAAATCTAGGCTTAAGTCTTCATACATAACCCAGGGATGTCAAATTTCCTACTTTAGTAGGATTTCCTACTTTTTGGCTGTCAGTAATTTCTCTTTCGGCCCCCAAATCTGCTACTATTTACCATTAACATGCTTTGGTTTTATATGCTGCCAAAGCGTATGCCAGGAACATTTCCTACTTTTTCATGGAGACAGATTGACATCCCTGATAACCTCAAGTCTTCTCACCAACGTAGAATCTAAGTAACAGTTTTTTATCAAGCAGTGACACGTTTGTGGTGAGATTGAGGATGTGTGCTGTGTCCGGTAATATTTGCAACAAAAGCTTCCCATAATGCAGTGTAACAAATAATAGTAGCTTGTCTTACTTTGGTGTGGTGCCTTCATGTAATAAATAAAACTGACCCAATAAAACACAAACGGCTTAGTTGTATTCATTTTGTGTGATTTGATGCTTTGTGTTGTCTGCGTAATGATTGCTACGATTGCATCTAAATTTGTTCAAGGGCTATTTTCTCAAAAAACGAGAATCTCGACAGCTCTGGTGCTCTAGGAAATAAAAGTTGAATGTTTCATATGTCTTTCAAACATGTTGCCAGGATTTTCTTGGAAATTCTTGATCTGGGTTATATTGTAACGAAACTTAAATGATTGGAACAGTCTGACCCATATGGGTAAAGCAGTAAAGCAAATAATGAAACTTAAATAATAAAATAAAATTACAAATGACTAGTGTTATTCAGATTCATATTGCTGCACTTTCTGAAGAACATAACCTCAGAATGTTGAAATAGAATTGACACATGACGATATATTCACCATATGCAATATCATAACCCGTTCAATTTCCATGCCTCTCAGTTTCCTTAAAATGAGTCTTAAAATACTTGGCAGAGAACAATATTAGGCCTGAAATTCAATTTCCACTTGTTTATGTTCAGAAAGTAAACATCCCTAAGGTGACCACACTGGTAGAATTTCCATAGGGAACAGAGTAGGCATTCCACACAAGGTTGTTGAAGATAACTGGGGAAAAAAATAAAATTTTAAAAAATCAGCGTTGAAACAAACATCTCAACTGCCAGCATACTATATCTTCTATCAATACAAAAGAAAATATGAAAAATAAAGTAGAAGAGAACCTGGCTTTAGACTGAGACCACATCAAACATGAGCATGATTATTCTGGTCCCGCGGTAAATGGCATTTCAAAGTCTCGAAGAATGCATGTGAAATGCTAAAAATAGCATGCACAAAACAAAAAATTGCAAAAAAAATTGCAAGTTAAATAAGAGGAAAAAATCTCTTGTTGACCACACTGTTATTTACTTATAAGTCATTTTTCTTGTAAAGTTTGATTACAGTCTGATATACAACAATTTCAATGTCAAGAGTATCCCTGAAAGATTCATGAAACATCTGAGATTGGATGTTTTATTCCTTTCTATTTCTGTTCATAAGCATCGCCGTACCCGTATCCACTAGAGAGCTGTTTCACAATTAATAATAAAACTGATATTTCCAGTCATAGATCATTTAGGGGATTGACAAGAAAAACAGTACCAGGAACAAAATTCCACAACAAGTTCACTTGTCACAAATTTGCTATAAATCTCTTGGCATTCTTTTTTAAGACTACATGTATAAGAAAGAAAAAAAAATTCAGCGCTATGTCTTGGCAAATCTGGTTGAAGTTAAAGATGGAAAAGCTGCTACATCTGCTGAATTTATCAGACAGCTCCCTCTGCGTCAGAGAGAAGCTTCCATCTGCCAAATCAGCATACGAACACTAGTCCTAAAACATGGACCATGCCTACAAATTTAAAAACAGACCTAAGCTTAGCTGGTATGTTTGCTGTCTAAAATTCTTACAAAACACAGCTAGATTTTGACAGCCTCTTTCTGCTAATTGTCTGTCTCTCCATTTTCTGCGAAATGTTGTGATTACGTTTTAGATCTAGAGTATCTAAAAAAAAAAAAGTATCTAAGGTCTTGTCAACAAAAGTATGTTAAATAGGCATTGTGTTGCTTAAATAAAAATCATACTTGTGTGAGGAGAGTTTTCCTGCATATTGATAATGCTGTTCTCAACTTTCTCCACCTCCTGTATCATAAAGGAAACAAAACAAGCTTCCCTCACAATGCTCAAATGGTGAAATGAAAGGCATATTAACTAAAATCAAACGTGATTATTATGAAAAAGCTCACTGTATAAAACTAATGACAATGCAAATTCATTATGCTCGTTTCACATTTTATGGTTGATCTGAGCTTATGTTGAAGTACTGTAGATCTGGATCTAGAGTCTAGATCTATCCAGTAGACCTTGCAAAACAAATGATCCGCACAACTAGCGTAATTTTAAGTAGGGAAGTAACTTCTGTTTGACTGCATTGTAAGACTGGCGACTTTTTTTGTTGAAGAATAAATTTATTGATGAAGATCTCTCAGGGACTTAGTCTTACAGATCAGTACATCCACCACAATCTAAATCTACCGCTCTCCAGTGTCATATGAACATAAAAAAATTGGCGATTTGAGAAGGGACCACTCGCGATCACTGGATGGAGGACTGATCGTGTGCTCATCATTGGACTTATTCGCTGTTTTTTCTCCTCATTTTTATGGGAAAAAGGCAAAAATTGCAAAAAAATCGCGGCGAGGTACAAAATCATGGCCGTAACACGGCTAGGGGCAGAAATTGCGGCCACAAGCGATGTAATTTTCTGGAGGGCCAGATTATTCAGACATGTTCCATATTACTATTACAGCATCATGAGAAAAATAATGAACCCAGCAAAAGACAAAATATGAAGGGTATCGGGGCAAATGAGACAGATCCAAAATCGGCATTTATAGAAAAATAGCAATTTGCTCGCCAGTAGTTAGTAATTTATTATTAAGAACTAGAATTACATGAAGACTTTAGTGAAGGATAGGTCGAGTTTGGTAAAAAGGAAAGTCCTCACCATAAAGCACTGTCACCATTCTCAGTATTCAGGGATATAATTCAAAATTTTCAGAAATGGCATTTGTTGTGTTTGCCTTGAAACCCTCCATGTATATAT
>JBCAUA010317051.1:0-19245 GCA_038406235.1 Peronia verruculata | reverse complement strand
CCAAACTTACTGTTTTTTCTCTTCAGGGCCCCCCCCCCCCCCCCCCTTTTTTTTTTTTTTTGTATAGTCTTTTGATCCCGAGGATTTTGGATTATCTCGGTTTTAAGGACATGCCTAGTCTCGTCAGAACAAAATTTCTTGGTGGAAAAAAATTTTGGAACTTGGAATTTTTGCCAGAATCGACTTACTCTTTGTTGAATTTTTGACTACCAATAATTCACGTGCGCAGTTTACACACGAGACCTTCAAAAATGTCCATACTACAGTGTTGTCTAAGAAGGATAAAGGCCGGGCCTCCCCGTCAATGAACCTGAGAGATCTTTGAGCTACTGAAACAAAAATGTCCAATACACATGTAAAAAGATTCATTGTCTGGAACACTTTAACACTTTTCACACTGTCATTGGGTGGGCAGACGTCTAAACCTTCTGCCACAGTGTCCGTTCTATCACCCCCTCCCCCACAGATACTCAAATGCCTCCTACGTTTGTGTCACCGGTTTTGTGAGTGACAAGTTTTCAAAGTTTTTTTTCTTTTTTGCTTCTTTTTTTAAAAAAAAGGGGGGGAGGGGAGGGGTCTTATTCAATTATTTTGAGTTATGGTTATTACAGTACTGTTATTGTTGTTACGAGTATTTTTTTTAAAAATTCAAATTAATTTTAAATGCATGGTTAAACTGAATAGATATATAAACTGAACAAAAAAATAAATAAACGAGTAAATTTTAATACATAAATAATAAGTTAAAAATACATAAATAAATATATAGAATAGGAAATTATTATAAATGAACTGTGTCACATCGGATTTTCATGCTTGTTTTGGTTAAGAGGATCACAAACGAGGAGAAAAAAAATAACAATAAAATAAAGTAAAAGACAGGGAAGCAAATCTGGCAACAGATACAACAGTACTGACAAACCGGCAAATAAAGGAGGCACAGAGACAGAACTGCAGGCACAAACACATGCAGGAGGAAGTGATGGGGAATGTAATAAGAGAGGAGAACTTACAAATGAGTGCTAACGTGAAGAGTAAAGGTGATGAAATGTGAAAAGGCTTGACCGACTGCCCTTACCCACATCCGAAAATGTACGATTGAACTACCTGTGAACTACACCGACAGCACTGAATGAATGTGTTATTGATTGGCTGATCAACAGAAAGTTCATAAAACTTGGAGTTCGATGTATGTGAACAAAAAGTTCACACTGACAACACAGGTATAGATCTATTGCCAAGCACATACATGTAGAAAGTTCCACTGAGATGTGTTTTGTTGAAAGGATGTGTGTACTAGGTGAAGGAGCGTGAGAAACTGAATCCGATCCCCAGTTCACCCCGTGTATTCATTTATTCTATCAGATTTTATTTAGATCTCAGTTCCAGTTATTGGTTATTGCTTGTGTAGATACGCGTGAGAAACAAATCACATCTCACAGTTCTGTGCTCAAAATTTCAGAAAAACATTTGCAATTGTTCACAAAAACCAGGCTCATATCAGAAATTTGAATTGATGATTTTTTTGTTTTGTTTTGTTTTTGTTTGTTTGTTTTTTTTAAAAAATAATTGTTAGACTTTTATATAGTCTATTTTTATTTTAATTTAATTTGTTCCATTTTTTGTCACTTTTTTTCCCCGTTTAGACGAGGTATTACTGAACATGAATATGAATTTTGATGACACCTTATCTTGTACCTGAGTTATGGAAATATGAAGGGACCGAACAGACAAATATCAACATCAGATATTACATTGAAATGCAGTGTTATTTTTACCGAGCAAGCCAGGCCTAATGAATACAGCAAATATGCAGTGATTATTGGTTAGATAATCTTGACACCAATCAAGAAATTTATGAAGTCAAAAGTGCGAGATTTTATGATGAGAAAATTAAATTGACACTTGAAAAGTCAGAATACATAATAATATAGACCTTGAGAGAAAAAATTTCCGTCTAAACTTAGACTTTGTGATTTTATCAGAAAAAAAAAGGGGCGACAGTTATGGATCAGAGTACAGGCGTTATCATTCAAGAAAGATTTAGCAACAAATTCTAAGATTTTGTGGCGAGAAAAAATAACTCATTGATTAAATGGACAAACAATAGAGAGAGTGAGAGAGAGAGAGAGAGAGAGAGAGAGAGAGAGAGAGAGAACCATTTAAAGCCATATTTTTATTTGTTTCCATAATGATTAGACTTTAAACTTTGACGATGCTCCTTCCTCTCCCCTCCCTCCCCACCAACAAGCCTGACCACAAGATTTGAGAAGGATTAGATCACGAGTTATGTAGATTTTGAGATAAGAGTAACTTATTCATTTACAATATGTAAATTTTTATTACAACTGTATAATTATTATATTTGAAACAGAATTTAAAAAAAGGCATTGAAACCTTCATAATACACCAGAAAATTTACTTGGGCTTTTTCTCCGATAAGCACTTGTTCAATTGATAAATTAAGCTCTATTTTGTCAGAGTAATGTGATTATCTGGACAGCTGGACATCAGACTCAGGACAATTTGGCTCATTTCTTTAATCTTTTCTTGCACCCCTTCCCTCTCCCTACACAATTTTGGCTCCTTGAGAGTTTTCTCTTCAGTCTCATCATTATTGTTACCTTTGATTTGTCAGTCAGTATATTATGATCGCCATTCTCTGAGCCACGTAATATGTAGTCAAGTTGTAAGTTCGACCTACGTTATATTAAACTTCAAATTGCAAAATTGTACCAAGAAATTCAATATAGATTCATTTATTTTTCCTGACGGACATTGTTGTGAAAGCTGACATGAAAAAGAGCTCATTATGCACGGTAACCTGGTCTATTACGCCTACATCTAACGCCTGTATTTTTCATCTAAGCGGTTGATGTTGTTTGTCAATTAAAATTTGATTGGAAATTGTTAATAAAATAGTTCCAATCAAACAATTAACTATAGCATAAAATTGGAGAGGCCATCTATTGACCTGTAGCAGACCCACTATCCTCTTCCTTTTACATTTTATTTTTACCGAGAAATAGAATACGATTGAATTCTTCAGCTATGAGTGATGCAAACTGGGAAATAAAAATAATAGCTCACGGTAATATTTATAGAAAACTTAATAAGGGAATTACCAAAGAAGCTGAATGTCAAGTCTCAATTATCCAAGCATAGACAATAACAGTCATTCATTATTACTTTCAGGATAGTTATAATTAATCTCTTAATTAAAGGTGATTTTATGTCAGATCAAAGTATGATAACGATGAAATGCTAATGAGCACTGGGGAAAAATAAGCTAGCTCGGTATCAAAAGGTAGGTCTTGTTGTTTCAAAAATACCAGAGCATACAACTGTAAACTGAAAATTGGATCCAAATCGATCGTGCTCAGAATTTCCTTGAGTTTCTCTACCTTTGGCTGTGATGACAAAATCTCTTCTTGATAGAAAATAAAACACACAAAGATTTCACCAAACTTTCAAAACAACAACTACAACAACAAAACAAACAAACAACAACTACAACATCAGTGATTAGGCTGACTTGTTTCTTTATTCCGTGATGTATTGCCACGGTTTTGGTTTAATGTTAAAAATAATTAATGTGTTGACCATAGAGTCCGTGTTCTCTGGTACCCAGGCTAGATCTAAATACAGGTATAATGCTTATAAAATATGAAATGTAATTCTCGAGTGAATCTACAATCAACACATTAAAAAGAAGAAAACAGAAAAAACCCCCAGAAAAATAGTTGGATATTGATTAAATTTGAGTATTACTAACACAAAATGAAGGACAGTGTACAGAAAGATTTAGCTCTGAGTTTCTTTGTGTGATTTTGAGTAACTGGTGTGGTGATTTATAACATTCGATCAAGATCAAAATCCATATCTAAATCTAGATCTAAATCTACTTTATGTCTATTTAATTTCTAGACACAGAATTTATGTCGAATTACTATTGCATCAGTGCTAAGCTGCTACATCACAATACTTACAATGCCGTTTATGTCTAGGTGAAGGTGAGAAATTACGCGAGTTTAACTGGTATCGATAATGCACTGTCCAGTCGTTACATCGGTCCAGTCAGCTGATGATCACTTTGAGAGAGAAATGTTGGCGTGTCCTCTCCTTCCTCTGAAGTACTTAAGTCATATTTCATGTGTCTAACATGTCAGTTGCAAATTCTATGAGTGAAATTAAGGTGCACATTGTTCCATTTTGATGTCTTTGTGAATGTTAACTTAAACACGATTATTTCTTTTACTCGACCTGTCCGCCATCTCAGGTCATGGCTTTACAATAACACGGCTTGGTAATGAATGAGTGACTGATTGTTGATCGATCAAAGAAGACATGGGAAATATACAAAAGAGAAACTTTGAATTACACAATGAAGACAACTGCTTTTAATATAACATGTAATCACAGTTATTCCCACGGGTAACAAAGACCAATGTTATTGGGGAAAATATAGATCTACATGTTGATCTTAATCTAGATTTAATGTAATGATTGCAAAATCAAGATCCAAAATGTTTCACCATCTTACACCGACATAACAAATTCGGTGTAATTACTGCCACCACTTATCAAGTCACAGTGGTACAATGATAACCTGAAATTGTTCCTAGATCTAGACTCTAGATCTAAATCTACATTTCGATCTTGAAATATGAAATAGATCTAACAGTAATATGATAAGGTTAATCTGGGTCTAATTTAGATCAATCATCGCTCCAGAATTAAATTTCATTTTTCTCTCTTATCATGAACAATTGCCATAAATAAAGACAGTATTTAGTGATAAAACTACTTTATCTAGATCTATAAATCGTACGATAAGTTTATTTGAATACCTCCCTGCAAACTCAATAAAGATGGTGACTGTTTGAATTATTCAAGGGCAATAACCATGTAAATATTTCATTTGACTAAGATTTAATGCTTAACTCTTATTAAAGAGTGCCCAATGGTCAAAGGGAGGTAACCAAATAAATACTTGTCTCTAATTAAGATTGATAAAGTTAATTCCCATTAATTGACGCTAGTCAGATGTGATCTTCGTCTTGTTAAAATACTCAATAAAACATATAAAACTAATGTACAATTTTAACGACATGTATGATATACATTCGTGCTCTATGTCTCTTTTGTCAATTTCATTGTACATTACTACAGAAATGTTCTTGTGGATAAAATTAACTGTAGACAAAACAAGAGCATTGTTATTTATTTATTTATTTCGCCATCTCAGTTCTTTGTTGTCCTATCTCCATTTTCCCCGATTTGGAGATATGTCATGTGAAAAAGGGATAACAAATCTACCACATACTATAGTCATTTTACCGATCACTTGCCCAAACAGGTATGTTTTGAAAATCATTTTGTCCTGTCTCCTATGGACAAAAACAGTTGCTAAACACAACTCATCAATTTTCTCTTAATGTGAAAAATGGAGATAGGGCAACAGAGAACTGAACTCACGAATTGTTTATTGTTATTTTTTTTTTTTATTCATGCTAGGCACATCACTATTTTTCCTATCCCATTTACACCCGAGAGCCTTTCTGTAGTGACGCACAGTGAGCAAAAACAGAGCCATGGCAAATACATGAACATAGATCTAGATAAATACGTAAATATTTTGAAGACCGTGACAATCAGCAAAATTCAGGAGGTGAATCTGTTTAGCAACTAGTCAGTTGACTGAGCAGAGCTACCTGCCTGTTGGATGATTCTTTGTCTTTATTTGATGTGAAGTTTAATAAGAAACTTGGTCCGCTGACAACTACTTGCATTTGTCATGTGCAAGCTAATGGTGCAGCTTCAATAAATGCTCACAGTGAGGAGGCAGGCAGCCACACTGATGTAGAGGTTTTTGGGTAGGTCAGTAGATGGTAAACAGATAGATAGGTGACGGAACATGTCAAGAGGATAATACAGATAGTCATATCTATTGGATTCCGGACAGCTTCTTACCTGAGATCTCAACGAAAACAATGACCATCAGTGAACTGGTGAGTATAGACTGTCCAGCCACATAAATGTATAATAATAAAAAAAAAAAAGTGAGGAAAGAATTGACATCCGTTATCACAACAATGAGCATGGAGAGGAAAAAAATGAGGATTACAAAGTGTTTCTATCCTCACCTTTTCTCCCTCTCTCTATTTTTTTTACTCTAAATAAACAAATAAATATAATCTAAAAAAAAATGTATAATATAATTAAATTACCAATAGTGTTAGGACATGTGGAAAGCAATGGCTTTACTGTCGCCCCCCCCCCTCCCCCGTTATCCCATCTCATCCATTCCACTAAACTGTGCCTTTCCAATTCATCAGGCACGCACACATTCGGATATAAGATAAAATAAAATAACTTTTATTTTTTCCACAAAGGTAGATTTTTTTGTTTGTTTGTTTGTGATGTTTGTTTGTGTTGTGATTTTACAATGGATAAACACAATTATGGCTACATTATGTCTATGCATTTGATTACAACAGAGAAACTCATTATTCCATTCTTCCAGCTATTAAGATAAAAAATAGGGAGGGTTAAAGAAACCTAGTGATGAATGTAAGAGTTTCTCATCAGAACTTACCTCTCTTTGAGTCTGAGGGGAAAAAAGCATATTCTGGAAACATAAAAATTCATAATTTCAGAAGTTATTCAAGATAACGATTGTATCCATCATGAGAAGAGACTGACATTTTGTGTGTGTGTGTGTGTGTGTTTGTGTGTGTGTGTGTGTGTGTACAGATCTATCATTGGTGAGGTAAAAATAATAAATGCTGTCTTGAAAGAGCAAGCAAACATATACAGTAAATCATTCAAACATTTATCATCAGACGATAATCAGATTCTCATTTGTTTATTTATTTATTTCATAAAGCTTTCATTGCTTTCCTCTTTATCAGATCACTTCTGTTTATCTGTCTTCCTATCTATGAACCTGTCTACCATCTGCCTTCCTAAGATTGTTTACTTACCTATATACCTCTTTCCTATCAACCAAGCCACTTTTTCTCCAGACAAAATGTTTTTAATATTCACTTAATATACTCATCAAAGCTGTACTTTTAGCTTACAAATCACAATAATTAGTAAATCAATGAAAACAATAAAATTTCTTGCGTGAAATATGAAGTGAAACATGTACAAAATAAATAGAAGACACAAATACTAGGAGATCATGCATTTCGTCAAAATGGTACATTTCAAATTATTATTTACAAGAATCATTTTATTTTTCAATAATTATTGCAAAAACACTCGACAGGGCATTAGCAATGGGAGTTAATTCATAAATCTTAATGAAAGATAATATTTCTTTGGTTATTTCCCTTTGACCATCTGGATTCATAATTATATGAATGAAATGTTAAATAAAGCTTGTTGGTTAGATACTTGGTTGTTTCCCTTGAAAATTCAGGATGCCAGTGAGATATTTAAAAAAAAAAAAAAAAATGAATAAAAAAATCAATAAACACAAAAGTTTATAGTTATAATAATATATTGCTGTGTCAAGAGTGGCTCTTGTGCTATTCATGCCCCAACCATTAAGTGCCCAGGAATGAAAAGACACCGTTTTCATGGTGAAAACTGATCACTAGTGACCTAGATCAAGGTCTAGATCTAGATAGGTTCTATATATTTATCATAAATGTGTGCCTCAACCAGTTCATTAAAGCTCAAGGCATAAAGGAGTTTTCACCATCTTTCATCTATACGTGGCGTGTTAGCTCAGTGATTTGTTAGGCAGCCTTTGGAAGCAGAAGTCGGTAGTTCGAATCGCAACAGTTGTATGTTGTATCCTTGGGAAAGATACTTAACACACAATTTTTCTCAGCCCACCCATCTGTAAAATGGGTACCTGTTGTATATCGGGGTGAGTACAGTGGTGCTGCACTGTGGCGATGAGGGATGGTACTTTACTTTTTTTATATATATATAATATAAAATGTGTAATTATTGTCAGCCCTTACCAGCTTACAATGATACGACGATAAGCTGACATTGGCTCTAGATCTAGACTGATCTAGATCTAACTCTAGATTGCAACCTTGATGAGATAGAGATCTACATCTAAATCTATATCTAGAAATCAATGATTCGTCACAAATTTTTTCCAAAAGAAATGTCAGCACAAGATTATAAATCTTCTTGTTAAGTTTGTCTGTTAGTAACATAGTGGAAATCTAGGTCTAGTCAATAACAACTGCCTCATTTTGTTTATTTATTAACTTTGTGAATGTATTTATCTTTCTTGTGAGACAGATAAAGATCTAGTTTTATTTGATAATAGCTCATATATCGATAAGCATCAGGTGTTAGATCCAGTCCCAGAGATCTTTGACACATAGTTTTAACATGCTGATACACCATTCAGTTAAATAAACAGTTAAATGACATTTACAAAAAATTATTTTGAAAGTTTCTCCAGATCATATGATATTGATTTTTCTAATCAAAATTTAACTACTAGGTGCTATCCCAATTGAGTGAATATGACAGGAATTGGGTAGATATGTAATATTATGATCAATGATTTTTTTTTTTATTGTTGTTGAATTGAACCATTTAAACAATACAAAACACAGAATTTACTTTTTCAGAATTATTATCGATTTTGTAAAGACATTTTGGTGTACGCTCATAAGAAAAAGGGACAAACACTACACCGTGACCTAACATTAGAGAGCTCATGTTATGGCTATCAAAATCTACTGGACGACAAAGGTCACACAATGTCCTTCAGTACAAAATCACATGTTAAGTGTCAGAGCAAGATTTCATTGTAAGGAAAGCTGAGGTCGAAGAGCAAACACAACAAGGTTGGCAAAAATTATGGAAGGACAGGGAGTGGAGTGGGGGATTAGGACAAGAAATCAAATTATTCTTAGTTTATCTGTCTAGACTAGTTCAGATATAGAAACTATTCTAGAAACAATTGCAAATATAACTTAATCTAGCTTGTTTGTTGAATATATTATGAAACATGTAAAATGGAGAGGCTGGTGTGGCAGTCTCTCCTATGATACCAAGGAAAAAACAGAACAAAAAGGATGTTCCTTACTTCACGTATCATGTTACACCACAATGTGATTTACGTACAATTTAATCAATAACTTGTCTGGTCAACATATCTCATGTGCTATGTGATCCTTGATGTTGTCGTGATACATTCTGTTGGGTGGCCAGGTATACATAAAAGCTATAATGTGTTTATATACTCACAGTGCCAGAGCACAGTTTAAATGCCATTTCTCCCATTGTGTTATTTATTGTGTTGTTGTTATATATTATAAATTCACACTAAAAGTTTCAGTAGAAACAGAGTGCCAGGACTTTCCAGTATGATATAAATTCATACCAGTTCACTCATATGAAATGGCAGGTTATCCTTACAAGTAATATAACATGAATGTTGTTTATCGGTACCTCAGCTTTTTAAAAAAATAAAAAAAAGATTTTCATCATTGAAAGTTATGACAAAGGAGTCTTTGGCCTGACTGTTTCCATGACAGTCTCAGTGAGTTAATTTTTCTCCCTCCAAAATCTTACAAAGCTGTTAATAAAAAAACTGCCTTTGAAATTTTTCATGATACAGTTTTACCCTTCACTTTTGTTCTTGCGCCCAGGGCAAATGAGTTGAAAGTCACGCTGGGAGACTTCATGTTACGGCCGTTTTTCAACTGATTGAGATACCAAAGTTTTCTATTTGTTTTCCACAAAACAAAAATTCAACCTTTTCTAACCTGAAAAAAACAATTTTTGTGTAGTCGGAAAAGTTAAAAATGGTCGTACCTCGCGATCGCCCGAAGTGAGTTCTGACTCATTTGCACTGGGCGGAAGACATTTAAGCATAGCTATTCGGTATTTATCAGCTTGTAAGTTGATTTAATTCTTAAATCAATTTTGTCTACACTACTCCAGTGTTTGACCTTTTAATTTTTACTTAGCACAAAATCTTTCAATTTGTTTCAAGATCATTCTTAGATGTTGATATGATGCAGTTTGACCATAGCTGTTGTTTGTTAGCTGTGTTGACAATGCAGTTGCTTGAAAAATAGAAATAAACTGTTCTCTTTTAAATGTTCGCTTTTTTGCTGTTACTCAGTGTTTTATCTCTTCAGTTCAGTCAATCAGTTCATTTTTCTCAATCTCTTTATAAAAATCTTAGTTGTCAGGTAAATGTCTTTGAGCTTTGTCAAGATGTAATTTGACCCATGGCCATTGCAATGCATGTATTCCATATTTAAAAGGAATTTGATGTATAAGAGGACATCACTGGTTTTTCTGTTGCTCAGTCATACCACAGGTAACACACCTAGTTTGTTTGGTTACAACAATGAGAAATCAACACATACATAAATGATACAACATCAGAGGGTGACATTATGCGAAACATATAATGAATGAAGACTCAAAGAGATGTTGATTGCACAAATATGGTTTAATATTCTTTTTTCTTTTTTTGTCTTAAAATTTGTTTGCAGCTCTTGAAAACAAATATAATTTGCATAAGACATTCAGTCATTGAGGTGAAGAAAAACAATGTAGGGACAGGATATGAACAACAGTTTCAGATTTAGGCTAAACTCTATTGTCAAAAGTGAACAAAGAAAGAAAGCGAGACGGAAAGGACGACAAAACAAAGAAGAATGGAAGAAAGAAAGACAAAAGAAAGAAAGGGAGAAAAAAGAAAGAAAAGAAGGAAAGAGAGAAAGAAAGTTTTTAAATATTATAATGATGAGTCGAACTGCTCTGCCAAAGAGAGGACAAAACTGTGCAACTGCCTGATCCACAAAAACAAGCTAAAGCTACAGACTGACTGAAACATCTACTTGGCACAAACATGCAGTGAAAGCTGGTAATGAAGAGATGAATGAAATGTTTGCACAAACACAGTGCTGAGCTGGTGATAGACCAGGCATGTGACCTTGTGATGAAAGAAAGAGAGAAAGCTGAAGTCAACATGAAAAGAGAAAATGTCTGGCAGCCAGTCAAAGTGAGTCAATGTTTCACCAATGGGAGTTAGTACTATCAAATCAAACCTTCAGTCATACACTTCTATCTACTATCACATCAAACCTTCAGTCATACACTTCTCTCTACTATCACATCAAACCTTCAGTCATACACTTCTCTCTACTATCACATCAAACCTTCAGTCATACACTTCTATCTCCTATCACATCAAACCTTCAGTCATACACTTCTATCTACTATCACATCAAACCTTCAGTCATACACTTCTATCTACTATCACATCAAACCTTCAGTCATACACTTCTATCGGGGGACAAAACTTTTCAGCCAGTTTGATTGTAGCCAGAGATATTAAAAAAACTGCAGAGACAAGGTGTGAACTCGCAGCAAACAGCTCATTTCAGGAGAAAAGTTGTTCAAATTTCAAATGAAGTTTAGCACACAAAATAATTTATATATTCACTTTATTATTTATAGCATCCTAATATACTCATAACCTGCTCAGAGGGGCAAAAAGTTTCGTAATGAAACATGAATATTTTATTTGATTTCTGCAATATACAATGTAGTGAAAACATTGACAATGTGAAAACAATGATATCAGATCACCTCACTGCATACAATCCCTGATTTCTCCGTTCGAGCCCAGTGACTTACAATCACTCTGACTGGCCGCAAGACAAATCTTCAAAAACTTGAGTGTTACAGCAGAAACATATACAGATATAATGTAATTCACAAAACCCCATCATTTTGCCATTTTTGAGAACGTATAGAAAGAAATAAATGTCAAATATTTGTGTAGAAAACAACAAATCTTTTGCTTTAACCCTCATCAGACTTGTTTTGTTCCTGCTTGCATACATTTCATTCTCACTCTCTCTCTCTGAATCTGACCTGATAAAATTGGCAAAAATCCATAAACATTTAGATTTGCAAAATGTCACAGTGACATAATATGATAGCTGACACTAGCTTTATCAGTGTTTATGACTAGGTGATGATATTTTTGCCTATCTATCTGTAAGTCAGTCCAGCTCTCTACAATGGAAGGCACATTTTTCTATAAAAATGGCATTTGTCTAGGAGTCTGTGAAAACCATCTGATGAAAAGTTCAAGTATGGGTTAAATGAACTTCATTATTCATAAATGTTTCACGTATTTGAAATTTATTTGGCTTTAATATGGGTATTTCCTAATTGCATATAAAGTCTTGAAATCTTCACCGGGACTGACTGCTATGTTATGCAAAATTATGTTCGGGAACTATACTCTATCATATGCAATCATGGATGTCGGCTTTTGAAACAAGAAATACAGTTGACCACAAATCAGTTATAGCCACAGAAGACAAGTTTCTAGGACAAAGATTAACACAGACGTTGCGAGCACCAGTTCACAGAATGAATTGTAACTACTACATGTAATTGTCACAAAAGGACTTGAGCACTCTGAATGTGCTTGCGCCCTGCGTACCAAGGAAGGTCAAGCCTGAGGCCGAAGATCACAGGTCAGAATACATTTGAATTCTTCAATCACATAACAATGTTTCCAGTAGTTTTCCTATGACAGTAGTACAGATGTACTACCATCGTAATACTCTATTTCTGAGACAACAACTCAAGTTCAGGTCTAAATTTTTTTTCCAACTGTTTACTGTATTATATTCCACAAAATATTGTCACTATAAAGAGTTCTGAGGATTATGATATGAAGTACCCTGACTGTCCAACGCAAACAGAATTCTCTTCAAAATGAAAAGCAAGAAATAAAAAAAAATTATATACATAAATAAAAGACAACAGACAAACAAAACAAATGATCCAAGCTATCGTATCAATATGACATATAATCTTGACAGAACTAAAAACGTTTATGTCTTGCCAAGAATGCTGATGACAAAAACAGAAAGTGTATTGACTGAATCATGTACAACTCTTGTGAAATCTTGGGCTATCCTACATACAAATTGGTACAATTTTGTTCGCAAAAACTAATGACTTAAAATAAATGACCAATTCACTATGTATCACTCACGGCCATGATGCCGCCTATGGAGGTTGGAAGGCCCTGACTAAACACATTATATCAATATGATAAATTAATTTTGATGGAACAAAAAACTCCCTGCCCTTCTAAAGACACTGCCGCCTTCAGAGACAACACTACACTGACTACATCTTTCACAAGTCATCTTGCAACATCTGCTATCATAGATACAACTTCACACCAGTTCAGTGTGTACTCTACACAGACACAAAACTGGACTGACTTCTAGAAATCCTGCATTCTTGACATTGGAGAAGAGTTATAGGCAAAGGTGAAAAATATACTGACAGCTGGACAAAAAGTTGACATGAACCGTTTCAGAAGAGGACACTCAGTGAATGACATACCTATTCCAAATGTATGGCAGTCTTTCTGTTCTGTAGTATTATATATTCATTTCACTAACACAGATGAGACAGGTACTTAACCACTGACGTTTTTATCACCAACTCCTGATTTCTCCTCTGATGACAAAATGAACACAGCCCAGTGTGAGCTTACACAGTGTATCACCTTACTTTGTTTCTGTGGCAACTAAGCATGTGGAATAACTTCTGTTTTCTAAAAAATCTTTTATATACAGATCCATTGAAAAGTCCCAAATATATCTGATTTTGTCAGCTCATTCCTTTGTTGTTTTATCATTTTTACTGTCCATTTCATTTTGCAGATACCTTTGAGCATTACTGAAGCAATACTGTGGATTTTGATGCCACATAATTCAGTGTCTGTTATTATTATCATCATCCTGCAGTTTGATGTGAAACTGTTTTTGGTCATACTCCCCAGCACAGCTCTTTCTCTCCAGGCAGGAGAAATTCTCTGGAAACTAACCATATAAGTGACATCTGGTTAACAATATTGCATTTCAGCTCTGACCCTCCTACAGAGGACATTCACCTACGGGTCATTCCATGAAAAGTTTGGTACAGCCAACCTAGGTAACCAACCTCAGTGATATGTGGTCTACCAATGCTGTGCAAATGTATCCAAATTTCCCAGAAATGGATAAAATTTTTCCAAATTTCTTTTTTTTTCCCTGTATAACCAGATTTTTCTGGATGTTATGAGTAATGTCTCTAAACCTCTAATATAGTAGGTGCAACCAATGATCTTGAGCTGAGATCAGCCTGTACAGATGTAGATGTACTGACTAATGAATTAAACTATACAATCTGAGATATGTCTTATGTCTTCACTATATGACATTTCCACTACAACCACAGGCTTAATGCCTCTCTTTTCACTTAGGCACTGAACAAAGACAACTGAAACAGCCTGTGTCCTGTACTGATGCTGAAGTTGCAACAACTTACAGGTTGGCTGTCCTCTCCTGCTTCTGTGATGTCTGTCACGACTGAATCTACCAACTCACACCAGACTTCCTACTTTATAAAGAACTTTTACTCTTTTCCAAGAACAGGATTCCAAACTCTTATGGATGCGCACTAACAATTCTAAAGTCCATAAATAGTCAGAAACAACTCGAAGTACTGTCTACAGAATTTGCCACAAGAAATTAGAGGGTCATGGTCATTTGGTTCCATCATATAAAAACTAATGCCGCCTGGGCATTTCTCTAAGATTGCCATAATCAATAACAAATTAACATGTCCTGACTGGGTTGGTCTGTTTTGCGTAATAAGAATAAAACTAGTATCCAATAACAGTCACAACCACTCCATAATCTCCCATGTTATCTTTTTTTTTTCCAGGTATTGAACTATGATGCCAGCTATAATCATCATTGCACAAATAACCTAATGTTACTGTTATAATTTTGTTTCATGAATTCAATGCCTCAGTTATGGCTGCCCCATGGACACTATTCATATTGCAGACCTCCTTTGTGCAAAATGGCTTACATCCATTTAAAAAAATACACACACACACAAAAAAAAGATTAAAATTGTCTTAGGTCACTATGGAATAGCCATGGGGGATGTCTACCAAGCATGAGAGATCTACTTTATCAATTATGAATTTGTGCCTTTTCTGCTGCGAACTTTATTTTCTTATTTTCTCTCTGTCTCTCCTTTTTTTATGGGGGAAGGGGAGTGGGAGGGAAGGGAAGAGGTTGACCAAGTCTCATAAAATGCTCCCACAGCCCATGGACTGGCCCTGAGCTGTCACACCCGTGTACCACACATTCAATGAACTTCACTACTGGCTTGCCAACCATCAACTCTCGCTGTGGGAGCTGTCCACGTCTGTCTTGGGGGTGAAAGGTGTCAGCTTCTCTGAGTGGTATATCCGAGAGATCTGCATCAACAGAGGTCCTGTCTCTGGATCATTCAACCACTGACTGGCCGTCAGGGGATTCTCCAACATCTGGAGGAATGCTGGAAAACACAGAGATGGCAGATTAGTTTGCATGATGAATGCTCTGTCCATCGTTCAATCATTCTATTGTTCTGGAACATTTACTTCATTTAACCCTTTGAACCCTGGTCACTAGTGCCTGAAAAAAAACCTGTCCCTGGCCTTCTGGATTGAGAACACATATTGTTCATTTCAAGTTCAATACCTTTTGCAAACATAAGCCTCAAATGCAATAATGGGTGCAGACATTCATTTTTGTAATCACCATAGTCCTATATGTCCTTGCCCCAAAGAGACCTATTAGATCTAATTTTTAACTGTAATGGACATGTAGAACTGAAATAAGAGTGTCAGCCCAGTCTACTAGGCTGCGGGGTATCTGACACAGGAAAATCTGTCCAGTGTACTGGGCTGTAGGGTTCAACAGGTTAAGAGATCAAGGGTATATTTGGATTAAGAATTTTTCGCACATTATTCATCTCCCTCTACTTCGAATAATTGTAGGAGTAGATTTTGATGAGTTTCTGTGCATTCTAAGATAAGAGCAGTAACTTTGAGATTCAAATTAGAAAAAAGGAAAAACTAAAAAGATCAATGTGCATAATGTATTTATAGCATGGTAACAGAAACTGGCCAAATAATTCCAGACACTTTGTTTGAGAATAGTTACACATAATATCTCATTACAAGTGAATTCCCGGAACTGCAATAGCAACTTCTGGCTGTGGCTTACAAAACCAATCAGTAATTCACAGCATCTTTCCGTGATAAGGAAAGCACAGAAGTAATTTCAATAATTCCCAAAGACAAACTTGGCATGTGGCTAAAAGGACAGTTATATAACTGATGTCATAACCAAGTCATTTGAACATTACTTTCTTTCGGACTCACTGTCGATAATACATACGAAGTTGTAAGAAATAGTAAGTAATCGTTTATGAAATTCTCTGAAAATTTCAGGGGGGACACGTTCCCTTATAATTTGTGTGAGACTTTTATTACAGAAGAAAAGGCTCCAAAATTTGATTTGCAGGTCGGGAATGAGAGTGACTGACGAAAATAACCATCAGTTGAGAATTCAGGGCTTTCTAGAAGAAACCAAGGAATGCAGGAGATTTAAAAAGGAAATGAATAAATTCTGGATAGTCACCAGTTTTGTGATATTTTGCATGCACATGACCGTGTCATCTCAGATTGTTGCAATTTCTATTTTTGTTTGCTTTTTTGTGCTGGGGTTTAATGGCACATCAGCACAATCACGGCTGTATTGCATGAATACACTTCTGATTTGCAAAAACATAATGAATTGCTGTGTTCTGATATGCCTCTGTACTGTACAACAATGAGGTAGTTTGTCCCAACAATTCTTTATAGGTCAACACAGAAACAATAAGAGTGGCTGGTAAAGCTCAGGTGTGCAGACAGATCAAAGTGCAAAATTGGTTGAGACATTTTTTAACCCTTAAAGGACCGGCTATACGGAGCACTATTATTCCCTCAGGACTGGCCATGTTTTGGAAAACTACCTTAATCTTAGGTCATGTCAGAAAAAAATGTGTATAATATAAACGGCTCTACTTCAGCTTCCTTAGTTTCGAAACAAAGATAAACAAAGCAGGGTCTCGCGACGGAAATGTACAGGATCGAGACTCTGCATAGTGTGATCTGCGGTGGAAATATACGTGAGTGGTCCTTTAAGGTTAAAAACCACGAGTAAAGTAACTTGAACAGGTCTCTGACACAGGACAGCTAGTTCTCAGAGCTAATGAAGAGCTGTGATCTCCACACTCACCTAGCAGACATCTTGGACTATTCAGGCCTAGTTGGACATTGGGATGAGCCAGAATGGCTTTGTAGACAGGACTGTTGGGGTCCAGACCTCGGTCAATGCTCTCTGGCTTGTCCTTGCGGTCACTCAGCAGCCAGTCACACTGCCAAACATCAAGCAAACACACAATTAGCAAAGATTTATTAAAAGGTGTTGTGCTAAGGTACCTGTCAGAATTAATACTTGACAAGCCATAAACTGAAGAAGTCATCTGTGGAGTTTGCAGATCTGCACGGCAAACAAATGTATGAATCATAAACGCTTTTACTCTTTTCACAATGTATAGGAGGAAACTCAAACAACCATCCTACAAATCTCCACAAAGTCTCCAAATATTCTGTGCACCCAAACACTGCTGACTGAATGCTCTTTAAATCTGTCATAAAAACTGTTCAATTCAGGACATAAGTATGTGTGGGTCTTCTGTCAATTTTTTTATTTTCTCTGCTATATGTGGCAGTAAAAGTCTACACAGTCAAAATCATGTATGACCATCACGTGAAATACCAACATTAAGTGTTCTCAACTGGGGATCAATTACTGAATGATCCATTGCTGCATCAGCATCTAATAAACTGCCCTTACTATCACTTACGGCACTATCCTGACTGTTCCTGGAGAGTCGCAGAGCATGGATGGCTTCTTTCTCCTCAAATCCCATCTCCAGAAGGTTTTGCAAGGCCTGCAAACATTGAGAAACCACAACAAAGATAAGACTAGGCAAGATCAAACCTTCTTTATCTACTTGCAAATATGTCTTGACAAACTAATGCCTCCCATCATGATCAGTGCTCTTACACAGGAGTCATGGGTGTTGTGTAGTTAACTTTTCCTTGGGCAAGTCTGAGGCTAGTGTGTCTACAGCTAAAATGAACTGACATTCCACTTCATTTCTTCAACAGCTGGAGTGCAACTGTTTCCATAGGCTTTGACCCCTTCATGCATGGCGCAATTCAGTCTTTGCCACTTTTCATCTGTCACAGGTATCTAAGCCAGGGTCAAGATGCCATCTACTAACTCCCTTCATAAACCTTCCGTAGATCAATCAGAGAACAAAAAACAAAAAAAAAAAAACAAAAACAAAAAAAAAATAAAAAAATTAACAAGCAAACCAAAATATAGAGAACAAACGGTAAAAAGATAGCAGTAATAAGCATAACTCATGAATTGTGTAGATCAACCTACCAGCCATTCTTGACCACAGGCACAGCAGACTTACCCTAGGGTCAGGCCTGAACTCTCTTCTCTGAAAAGCACGGATGGTTTCTAGGATGTTCTTAAACCGAGGAGCTTCTGCTCCACCTGGAGAAATGATCAATTGGGAAAATCTGTCATGGACTGGTATTTCTTATATGTTCCTGACTGTTCCTGGAGAGTCTACACAAAATAATTAGACCAAATCATGTCATGTATGCAATGCTGGTCTCACATTCTGCAAAAACACCTGTAGATGTCCGGTACGAGGCCAATAATTCCTTCACTTCAGAGCAGAGTTTATGAGATTCTTAGTTATGGTATTCTACAGCAAACAACTGCATGGTGAAACTTTCAATTTCCAGCCAAATGCATATCATAAACAAGCTGATATTTGCAAATCATTTCAAGATAAAAAAGTAGAGAAAAGACTCCAGAAATGTGTTTTGAGATTTGTGTTTCACAGACTAATCGTCTGGTCAAGTTGTGGCCTTTACCTGTAGCACCTGGGGCGGAGCCACCCACAGCACCCTCTGCATCAGTAGCCTCCCCTGAAGCTGAAGTTCCATTTCCTGAATCTTCCTCGTCTTCGTCTGGGTCAATGTCCTGTCCTGGCAGCGGATTGTCTATATCTGGGTTGGTCTCATTGGCTAGCAACCACTCCATGGCTGACACCACCTTCTGCCTGTGACAAATGGAGTATGCCACTCAACAATACAGTGGTCTCCGCCTAAGAATCCCCCCGCCTAAGAACCTGGTCTGCCTAAGAACCCACCTCTGCTGTGAAGCAGAATTTTTCCTCTATAATTTACCCCTCTAAGACCCCAGTCCGGGCACTCCCCCAAAAAAAAAAAAAAAAACG
>JBCAUA010316941.1:0-19247 GCA_038406235.1 Peronia verruculata | reverse complement strand
GTGTGTGTGTGTGTGTGTGTGTGTGTGTGTGTGTGTGTGTGTGTGTGTGTGTGTGAGGGAGGGGAGAGGGGAGGGCGAGCGTGTATGTCTATGTCGGGGATAGAAGAGGAGACCGGGTGTTGGAAGAATTGTAGGGACTAGCGCTTATCGGCTCTAATATGAATGATTATCATCATCGTTATCATCATTTTATAAAATGTAATAAAACTGTCTCACCGGCAACTAACAAAACAATTCAAGAAAAGCAAAAACCATACATAAACGAGCTCATCTTGATGTTAATATCAAATGCCAAATTTCATCTTCATTATCGTCATCTTTTTGTAGAAATACTAAATTTTTGAACCTACTTGGCTCTTCCTCGGGACAAACATGAAATCATATAAAACGTAGTATTGCTGTACACGGGAAAAAAGTTAATTAAGTGACGGGCTTATTGTATGGAAGAGGGTTGTTAATTTTTAGAAGACTTTCACACTTTTTGATTCTCATTATCATCAACATCATGAGTCCCGGGGGATCCGGGAGTCCTAATGATGAGTTGTGTCATGGAGTTGTTGGACCTGGCGGGTTTAGGTCTCGAGTTTCCCCAGTTGTTAAACTGAAAGAGTTATTTTGAATCCTCCTCCCCCAGCACACCCCCCGCCCCCCCCCCCTCATCTGCCTTTCATATGTACCACATTAAGTTCAAGTATTGGCTGTAAATGAGGAAATGGAAATGCGAACAACACTAAGTGGTCAAATATAGGTCATGTGAAAACTTCAGTTTCTGAAACCGTTCTCTGCGCCTTAGTAATGATGAAACCAGTGCTTTATCACACTTAGAGGTCTTATGGTCTTTTCAGGTATTAGTGACTTTGTGCATAAAAATGAAAATATAAATTTAAAAATATAAAATTGCCCACCACTAAAACGGGACCTGAGGAAAGAATTGGGCAAATTGGCTGTTAGGAAAGGCAGCTTTTGAATGTTACGTCGGCAAAAAAATAAGATAAAACACCTGAAGTCAAATGCAAAAGAAAACAGAAAAAAAGACAAAAGAAAGGGGGGGGGAATATCTAAGAGAGCCAGAGTGACAGAGAACGAAACTGTGAAACACAACTATTGGCTAGCTAGTGACTGCGTGGCATACATAATGATAGATTTATAACACACACCACACATATGTATCACACTCACAAACCCACACCCACCCACCCGCCCACCCACCTACACACACACTTTGGGCGTATTATTATTTCGATGTTAATTCCTTCTCTGGTTGAATAAAAACGCAGGCTGTACCAGGTTGGCTTGTAAATATCATAAAGTGTACATTAAAACAAATCGATTATGCACCAGATGCATTTTCCAGACCTTAAATAAGTCAACAACACTTGTGCATTTTTAGCCACCAATTGTGAAAATAAAAAAAAAATATTAAAATTGATTGACAGCTGAATCGATACCATGGGATCTGCAGTATAAACCAACATCCTTAAGTCGCTTAATCCTTTCCATAAGCGTCTGTACGGCGGTGATAAAGAATAGAATTAAAATCGCTGAGACTCGATTGACGACTGATATCGTGTGAGGAGTGAATACAGTATGAGAGAGATTGTGTATGTGGAGGTGGGTAAAAAAGTGAGAGAAGACTAAGAGAAATGGGAGAGAAAAGGGGGCTGGAGTGAGTAAGAGAGAGAGAGAGAGAGAGTGGATAAAGAAGAGAATGTTGAGAGACAGAAACCTTGGCCCACGCACAAGGATTTGCTTCATCACTGACGCTCCTGAACTCAAAGGGATAATACAATTTATATAATATTATCATTAAAAGGGAAAATGGACATTACTTATTGATAACAAAAAACTTTCAGTCACAGTTCAGCAAATGGCACAAAAGACAAGGCACCACATAGTGATTATGAATATTAGCACATAGCTCCAGTTAACGTAGGGTGAAACCCTAGTGTAAAGAGTCCATTGACGAGAACGTGCATCTAGAACCGGAGCACATTAACTCTAACATAACCAGAGCACAAAACAGAACATTAACACTTATAATCCCAGCTCAGAGATTCTACATAAACTCTAGAATAGCCCAAACACAAAAATATAGATCATTACGGCTAGCAACATAACCTAGCACCACTATAGCATATTGATTCCAGTATAGCCTAGTACAAAAAAAAGGACATTAATTTACCTTAGCATACCCCTATATCCAATTGATACATTACCCTAAGCAGAGCACCATCATGAAAATAATTCATTACCTTTGTCCTATCATGATTCACAATCCTTACCTAAGGGACAGCCAAGACACAAAAACAGTGTACTACCTTTACTATCTTTGAAATGACACGACATAGCATCACTTACTGTGGTTCTTACTACTAGATGATGGATAAGTCTTTAGTTCAAACATAATCGTGGCACAAAGATGTTCGTAGCTCATCACCCCAGCATAATGCTAGGACAGAGATAGTACTTTAGTTCTTACTTACCACCAGCAGAAAGAGAATCTGATATGGTTTTAGTACAAAGATGGTACTTGTCTTAACTTTTCTGTCCTTGCTCTGACCAGCCATGGGTACTTTGTTTTAAGGAATAACCCTGGCTCAAAGAGACTTCATTAACTCTGATATTCCACTGACATTCAGAAAGTACATTAGCTCCAGCATAACCCTATTGGAAAGTGGTGCATTGAATTTACTATCAGTGTTAAAACATGGCCTACTAACACTTACCGTAAGGCTTAATCCTGTAAGTGATGATATGAACTTTAGATGCCCATGAGCACACGTCAATTGCGGCTCTTCTGTGTCCACAGAAATGCTTGGATCGTTCCTCCAGTTCTCCGTGTTGATCAGTTGAACTGTACATCTCAGTTACTAATGCATACATACATAGAAATCCGCCCAAACGTCTTTGAAAAAGTAACTGTAAGTTCTCTTCGATTATAAGACAATACCTATCTCCGAATCAAGATGGGCCGATTTTAAGACACGTGATAATTTTGAGATACATATCAGATACAGTGAACGTTATCTGTGCTAGATGGAGAAACATTCCCCTCACAGCTGATGGGGCTGAATATCACACAGTGTTACACATATTGATAAAGTGTTATCACATATCACATCGCAACAGAGCAAACTCAAGACCTGCAGTTGTAGCTTGATAGACACAAGGCCGTATCAGAAATAACGTTCCATAACTGTCTAGCTTAGCTCTAAAGTTCAACAGACGTCCACTATTTTTAACAAATTTAAATTGGTCTGAAGATGGTTTGGGCGATGTTACTCGAATTATATTATCTTTTTTTTTAATATGTGCAGTCCTCATGAGTAGGAAATAGCAGCTTGAACGACCCAGATCCTGATAGTTTGTTGTTGAAATTATGACCTCAGTGTTGCTTTCGAACTAGCAGAGAGATCTGATCACATGCTCTGGATATACCAGGCTTAAAATCTCCAGGAGATCTTTGCTATTGTTTTTATGAGATTCTGATTAATCCTAGCAGACTGAGAGAGTAAATAAAAACAGAAATATTTGATTATTATACATACTGGAATCCTGTTCAAAAACAGCTCACAATGTCGTAATATGGTGTATTAATAATAATCGTTTCATTTGAACTTAATGTGCAAGAACAGGCTGCCTGAGACAAAACGCACTAAAATATCCAACCATAATACACAGGACCGATATCCCGATATAGTATGGCCAGCAAAGGCAAAGCCAAAAGGCACAGAAATACAAATCTGCGCCTGAAAATCACCTTATAACCGAAGTTGTCATTTCTTAAACACGAATGTTATGGTAACAACATCACAGAAACCCGGACGCACTGACAGTTGTTATTGGTACACAATGACACGTAACTAGCCTGTGTGGCCAGGCAACTGTCAGGGAGTAGATCAAATCTCTCTCAGACCTGGGTATTGTGACACTGAAGATTAGCTGGTGTCTTTGTGCATGGATTATCTGCCTGACGGAAACATACAAGGTAACTCCGTATCTTTGCCCACTTGCTGTTTGACGGCAAAAAGGCGTATGTCTATATGTTATTGTTATGACCATCATTACTTTGTGGAGATGTCTTGAATTACAAGGGATGAAATGTCAATCGACAACCGGTTCAATGCATTAAAATAGACAAAACAAATATATTCAATCAAAAAGCTGAAAATCGAGAAGCTTGATGGAGCCGACTTTACGTAACTGTTTGACAACGTGTTATCATTATTTTAAATCATCACGGTTACAGGCTAGAGATCCCATTTTTAATGTAGTTTTGAGTGACTGCTGTTTCTCATGCAGACCCATCATCTATCATCATTTCTATCTGGATCCTTCAAGCTCCTTTAGTTTGTGTCTTAAATCTCAAGAACTGCGTTACTCGATGCTCTCATTGTCTATCTTATCCAGAACTATCTCTAGCAAAGAATTATTATTTGTTTCCTGTATGCCTCACCGATATGTCTTTCTTCACTCCTGGTATTTTCTGGTCGCTTTTTTCCTGAGGAATTTTATGAAGTTAAAATTTATGAAAATTTGGAATTTTCGGACACTTGTCTTTCTAAATGTCTAAGATTTCGGTAATTATTGTGTGGTATCCTCTTCCCATTTGATTTAAATAAGCTTTGCGTAATTCATTAATAAAGGGATTTTTTTCTTGCCCCTCCCTCCCCCAAACCACACGCACTCACACACACAAGTCAGCTAAGAATACATGCAAGCCTTCATTACATAAATAGTCACAGCGACTCCTGACAGTGTCTTCATGTTAAATAAAATCTCATATAGAAAATGACCAAAGTACCAGGCTGCCGTTTCAAGGTTTTTATGGCAATAATACTTTGATGAAAGGGTGAGAACCACTATAAATAAATTGGACATGCTGTCTCTTTTCATAGTGGATCACCTCCCCTGTTTCAAGATCACCAAAGAAGTCCCTTCTATTTGAAGCCTTGTACAGATGCATAGGTGTCCTGCCCATATAGTCAATGAATATCCGAGCTTGCAGCAGATATCGATCCTTTTTGTTTATGAGGTCTGAAACCTGAGATTTATCACTTAATTAAAGAGAGGCCAGCACAAAGCAGGAAATCCTGCTTACAAAAAAATGTCTGTGTTTGCCCATTGTGTGGCTGAGGCTTTGAACTTGGACTGCTGTTAGTAACCGATACAGGCAGTCAGGCCTAGCTACCAGCACCAGCTCTGGCCTGACAGAACGTTTCATTCAAGTAACTAAAATTAAAGCGCATTTTTGATAAAGACAAGCCTCAAAGTGAAATACATGAAGAAAATCAAACATTTTTCCATCTTTATCTTTACAAATGATGCATTCTGTATCTGGGTAAAACTTCAGAGATGAATCACGTTGTGGCCGTCTAGAATGAACTGTGATGTTGTGGTTTTTCACTCTTGTTGGGAAGGGGAGGGGGGGGGAGAGATAGCAAGAAATAGAGACAGGCAGGCAGACAAACAGAAAACAGACACAGACAGACAGTCAGAAACTCAGACAAATGAACTCAGAGACCAGGACAATCAATACAGCTCTTCACTGTAACTACCCCTGTGGCTTCATCACTACGCGCTCAATGAGCTTTCAGCCTTCGCCAGATCTCCTATTGAAAAGGTAGGGCTCTACATATTACACTGCCCGGTGCTTGCACTCATTAGAGAGATTCTCAAACTGATGACGACTGAAACCATCAAAGCCAGTTCTTCAATGTTACTATAATTCTGGTTTCATTATCAACCTTCTGTGTGTCAGCCTTCTAAGAGGTCTATTTAAGAAGACCAGACCACACACGTTGTTGCCTCACCATCTGAATTCATTACAAGGATTCTCAAAATCATGATGATTAAAAAAGGGACAGCAACTCATAACTATGACTAATTGTGTTTCTCAGGGACAAGGAGACCTTACAGATAATGACATAATGTGGCTTTTTCGACAACTTCAGAGGGCTGAAACAGAATGTATCTGCATTGGTGCCTTGGTGGCATTGACTTAGATTGACTGTACATACAGGTATTTCAGGAGTGAGTCGACCTTATTATGTGATGAGCTTAGCCAAATAAATTGCCTTACCTACTGGCGAATTACTATGAAACTATGACTGTCACATCGAAATAGAATTTATAAAAAAAAAAAATGGCCAATATTTCCCACGAAAATAAAAGACATGTAGTGTGCGAGGCAAATAAATGAAATATTGTTATAGCACCGCCGTTTTTGCGAACTTTGTGGTGCAGAGTACCATCTCAAGAGGGTGAATATTTAACATGTCCAGTTTAAGGACTTCTGGTTTCTGCCCATAGCCATACATTAATTGTGGTTAGGAGGTTGGGAAGGGTGGTGAGAGGGTGGGGGAGGAGAGGCGCTGCCAAGTGAGTTACAGCCAGGCTTAAGTTCGAATGTGCCACGGATTAAGGTGTCAGGAAGTTGATCCTTATCTCCTCTGATCGGTCTCCAGCCCTGGCGTGCAAAGCTCTCGGAGTATCTCAGCGAAGTTAATCTCTTCCTCTTGACGTAAGAGGGAGCTAGGAGTTGTTTAGTACAGCTAGATCTGGCTAGGAGTCAGTCAAAGAGGGTGCTAGGGAGGCATAATCACACAGACATTGTTACCCCTCTGGGGAAAAAAAGGAGAGCGATGAAACTAAGAAAGAGGGGGAAAAGAAAATGAGGAAGGAAAGAGGAAGAGAAAAAAATGAAAAGAAAGAAGAGGAGGAAGAAGAAAAATGTGGAAAAACAGAAGGAGAGAAAAAAAAGGAGGAAGACAGAGATATAAAGATAAAACGTATGAGAAGAAAGAGGGAGAAATTGATTAGAAAAAGAAAATGCGAAGGAGAAAAAGAAGAAGAAGAAGGAAAACAGAGAGAGAAAAATAGGAAGTAGACGTAGAAAGAAAAGAAGAAGAGAGCAAGGGAAAAAATAGAAGGAAAAGAGAAAGAAGAAGGAAAATTACAAGACGAGGAGGAGGAAGAAAAATAAAAGGTAGAAGTAGAAGAAGAAAGATGAGGGAAAGAAGAAGGAAGAGAAGAAAAGAAAATAAAAAGAGAAAAGTTAAGGAAAACAATAGGAATCAGTAATGTCCACTGGAAAACCTGGCTCAAGGAAGATATTCTTTTTTTTTTTTTTCTATTTCAGTATAATTATTGTTCTGTGGTCCATTATACCGGTGTGTGGAGTTAGTTCTGCACAATACAGCCTGTTGGTTTCTGTCGTAAACTTCAAGACATTTCTTCAATAAAAACCCAAGTAGGTTGGAAAATTTAGCTTACGAAATCAATTTGTTCAATATCAGGTTCTTTGGTTTTCTTTTTAATATAGCTGTTTAGTTGCCCTTCGACAGTTGCCTTAGGTTGTAAGACATTTTCTTTAAAATGAAGATAGTGGCGATTATAATAATAATGAGTTTATCTTACATAAAAACAAGAATAAATGAAAGAACAAACGAACAAACAGACAAGTAAACAAATAAGAATCGAGGAAGGATGATGGAATAAAAGAAAGAAAGAAGGCAAAGGTTTTGTTTTATTATCTTACAGATCACTTCGTTGATTATGGACATTAGGACGACACGTATCTATAAGCCATACGTTGTATCAGCTGCGGAACAGACAATTCAGTCAAACATTTGTCCAATTTCAAATCTCAGATTTGCCATTTTTTTTTCCTCCTCCTCTTCCTCTCTCTCTCTCTCTCTCTCTCTCTCTCTCTTTCACACACACACACACACACACGAAAACACATATATAGGCCTAAACACATGTAATCACCCTTTGCTTTTTCTTCTTTCTCCCCCCCCCTCCCCCCTTTTTTCATATTCATATGTCATTCTCTTTCTTGTTCTTTGCACAGCCCCGCCCTCCTCCCATCTCTACTCCTCCCCCCCCCCCTCTTTTTTTCTCTCTCTCCCTCACGCGCGCGCGCACACACACACACTAACATACATTCACTATCTCTTTTCTTGATGCCTTTTACCAAACCGGATCCAAGTATTGTACTTGTACTGTTTTTGTTTTTTCTTAAGCCTTTCAATCCTAAAAAAAGTAGGATTATCTCGGCTTTTAGAAGTTGCCAACGTTTGCTGAGAAATTTTATGGGTAGAAATTTGGAATTTAGAAAGTCTGCCCGAACAGCGGCACGCAGGCCTACTCTTCCATCGATTTTGAATTGCCAAGGGGTCTTTAACGTGCGTAGTGTACACACGGGACCTCCGAAATATATTCTTCCTTATCCGAGAAGGTTAGATGTCGAGCTCCCCTATCCACAGGACGCCAGGGGATCACTGAGTCACCGAAATTTTCAATCTTCGTGTCCTGTCATCCCCGATTCAGAACCCGCGAGTCGATCCCAGCCTGTTTTCTTCAGAAGCAGACGCCATACCAAAGAGCCACTGCGTCCCCGCACTGAACTGTATAGTATATGGCGGTCGTCTTTATCATCTGGATTCTATATCAGTGGTTCCCAATGTTTTAACGCTGGCGACCTCTTATCCAAAAGCTTAAAACTCACCCGACCCTATATTATCAGTAACTTGATCTACATTCTCTTTTCTGTAACCGCACTTGCTGGCACACATTCACATAGGCACACGCATACACAAGCTAGCAAACAGATTTCCTCCGTGTCTTCTGGTGACACTGAACCGATGTGGCACACTGAAACAAAAACGAAATAATATGTAAAACATTTAAAATGTACTTGATGATTTGATATCAAGCTTATCCCAAGCCATCTCTAGCAAGTACGTGCAACTGTCCTGCCACGGCTTTGAGGTTCCCTTAGGGATCGCTACCCACCAGTTGGGAATCCCTGTTCTAGATTTTAGAAGGTACATAAAAAATGTATTACTTACTCTTGCATCATAAGCTAGAAATGTTGTGTATGCTAAGTTACACCACTTAGAACGTGAACTAGGTCAGTTGCACGTTTAAAGGTCAGGCTAATCTCTGTCAAAACAGGTGGGGAGACAGCAATTTTTTGAGATGATGTTAAACTGTGCAGACCCTATGGTCATTAAACACTCGTGATCACCGTTATGGTCTCAGTGGCACCAATGAGATTTGGGGATAGTTACCTAGAGCCACGACACAATGAAATCAAGCTCTCGTCAAACTAAGGGGACCGCAGAACTCATGGATTTTCACCAGTAAATGAATTTCTAATGCTTTTTCTTCTTCTTCTTCTTCTTCTTCTTCTTCTTCACAGACTCTCTCTACATCAATATAAAAATGCATTTCAGAGTAAAATCTCTGGTAACAGATTGCGTAAATGTCAAAAAGTAATTCAATGGCATGGTCTAATAAGGATTTATAAGGATTAACAAAAGTGATCGGCCATTTTTCCCCCCACAAATTCAGCTACAGCAACAGGGCACCCTATCGTCTTTGACTGCCATTATCTCGACATCTATTTAAGAGGAAAAATATCACACACAAAAAGAGAAACGAATAATCTTCACAGAGATTCGATAACTCTAAATGCTCAAGATCTTTTTCTTTTTTTATTTTTTTATTTCCGACAATCTGATTTCATCTAACACCACGTGAAGGTTACGTGGACAGTGCAGCTAAATTAACTTTCATTAGGACCTACTTGTTCCTTGAACGAATGTGCAACAAAATACACTTTCTGTAGAAATATAAAGAAGATCGCACGTCAAAGAAAGAAAGAAAGAAAGAAAGAAAGAAAAAGAAAGAAAGAAAGAAAGAAAGGAAAGAAAGAAAGAAAGAAAGAAAGAAACTAATATAACGCAGAACAAAGGTCCCTGAGATGAAATGATATCTTCTTAATACATGTCCTGAACATTAGAAATTGAAGAGCGACAAAGTTGCTTTGATTTAGCTGATGATGAGATGACATATGGCATAAAGACGTCGATAAAAGACAGGAACCGACGCACCAGCGTCATAAATTCATTATAGGCTCGTGTGCCATGTCATAAACTTCAGGCTATAGCTCTCCTTGGTAAGGCACCGCACTGATCGTGTGATTGACCGAATGCGGGCATAGCTCGTTAACAGGCAAAGGAGATCGCTGTCTCTGAGAAATGGTGCTCATTAACGCTGAATTTTTTCTTTTTTTTTTTTTTTTGTTGACTGTTTCTTCGTGAGGTGTCATTTTTTTCTCCTTTAAATTTGCTTATTTTCCATCTTGATTCTGCTATTTGTCATCATGAAAACACATCCGTGGTTATTGTGTGTAAGAGTGTGAAGAGCATTGTCAAATTATTACTGCTTTTCTAGTGCTCACTTCTGATTCGATATCCTGTTTCCACAACAACAGAAAACAAAGATGATACAAATATATGAATAATTAGACAATAAACAGATAAATAAATAAATAGTAAACAAATTTACAACATAACTATATGAATAAATAAATAATTCAATTTGCGACATAAATATATGAGTTAATGTATGAATAAGGAAACAGATAAACAAACAGAAAATACATAAATAAATGAATGAAAAATAATAAATAAAATAATTATTTCATTAATTGATAATGAACGAATGGTTGAATTGATTTGTTATAAAATTAATGAATGAATAAATAAAATTCGAGGAATCTTGATCATCCTAAGGCTATCAGATTTTTTTTTTTTTTTTTAATATAATGTTCCGTCATAGCATTACAATTTAGAATTTTTCATGGGGTTCTCAACAACCATAGAAGAAGTTTCGGCAAGCATGCACCCTCTGTGGTGCTCATAACAAACAGAATGACAAAAACTGCCAATTATGGACAGTTATTACCCTCAATCATCAGTGCAAAGACAACACCAAAAACATAAACAACAATTAAAAACAACAATAACATCAACATCGAAAACAACAACGACTAGAACAGCACGACATGATTTTTTTTTTGAAGGGTCATTTTTATTCCCAGATAATTATGTCTGGATGAACTCGGCCCTTTCACACCAATCGTGAGTAAGCAACCATAACTGTCTCGAGGCCAGTGGAAATAAGATGTAAGTCGCTGTTCTAGAACTGAGAAATCGTGCTTTGGGTGGGATGAGAGGTCAAACATCGATTTTTTTTTTTTTTAAAATTATTATTATTATTGCAGAAATCGAAAGTGTATTCATTTCTAAACAAATTAATAATATGGGTCTTACCCTCGATTTATAAATATTACTTCATTAAAATCGGGTTTTGTGAGGTACGTAGGTATGTAGATTTATGCGTTCGGACTTTCATTTAAACTCCATTTTCTCGAAAGTTCGATCATTTGCTGGGGGTCCCTCCTTGTCTCTTTAAACTGCAATATCTCTAGCTAGACTAAAGCTAGCTCTTAACTTTTTTCACCAGCGGAAAGGGTATGAAAAAAGATATCTCACCATACCGAAAACTCGATATGGTGAAAAATCGACATACGTCTGATTTTGACTGGCTTCGAGACAATTATGTGCAGAAAGAATACGTTTAATATGTCTTTTAGCTGGGGGTCCCTGGGGTTATGTGGTTAGGCATCTGCTCCACGGTTAAAACCACGTCGGTGAGGTTGTGGCTTCCCATTACGGGATGAAAGGACACGAATATCAAGAGCCTGCATTATTGTCAGTGACTCAACTGTCCCTTGGCTCCCTCTGGGTAATAAAACCCGACATCGAGCCTTCTCAGATAAGGGTAAATATATATCGGGGGATCCAAAGTGTACCTTACTCATGTCAAAGAACTTTTGGCAATTCAAAGTCGATGAAGAGTGGACAGAGTGCCGCTGTCTGGGCAAAACTTTCCAAATTCCAAATTTCTACTCTCAAAAATTCTCAGCAAAAACAGGCAGCCACTTAAAACGGAGATAACCATATTATCTTAGGATTGAAAGGCTTACGTACCAAACCTTTTAACCACCTGAGTATGGCTATGTCGTGTAGGGAAGAAGAGCAAGTCAGTGAGAGTGGTGATTGTACAAGGATGACTTTGTATGTTACTGTATGGGCAAAATGTTCATTAGCCTTAAATTGTCCGTAAAGAAACTGTTGGATCACCGGAATCTTGATAACGTTATTCCGTGTTGTTCAAGGCATTATAGTTTAGGCTTAAACAACAACGAATCGAATGCTCTCTTTCTATAATGTCTGTTATTAGGAAAGCAATGGGGCATTTTGCCAAGAAAAAAACACTACATTATAAACATTGTAGAAAAGGGAAAAAAATGCATATCTTTAGCTGTTTAAAGCATTTAATTAGTAATCAAAAATGGAAATATTCACTTTGTAATGATAAGAACTTCCATTCTTTACAAACCATTCAAATGAACAAGTTTTCCATTTCAGCTGGTAAGTGTCCTGCATTGGTATAAAAGGATCATTTTTAATATGTGTGTGTGTGTGTGTGTGTGTGTGTGTGTGTGTGTGTGTGTGTGTGTGTGTGTGTGTGTGTGTGTGTGTGTGTGTTAATTGCATACTTTAAAAGTCTGCTACCTTAATGTTTACTTTTTAACAAACGAATTCAGCATTTTGGGTGACTAAGAGTTATTTATTATGTTACACTTTTTCGGAATTCGGATTGTGACACTTCTTCGGAATTTAACAGGTTTTTCTTTCTTTCTTCTTTCTCTCTCTCTCTCTCTCTCTCTTAGGATTTCCCCAGTTCTTCGTTCTAAAATCAAATACATATATCTGCTGGAAAGGAACTAGCACATAAATGAAAAACACCACCAATAACATGAACAACAACAACATGAACAACAACAACAACAATCTAAGCAATAAGATCCACAGAAATGCAGCAACTAGAAAATCAAAAACATCTACAACAACAGCAAGACCCATTAACAAAAAACAAGAAGAAGAGCGAGGCAAAACGAAGCAAAACAACAATAATAACAAAATAACAACAACAGCATCAACAACAAAAATTAAAGCCTTCTTTGTTTGTTTGTTTGTTTGTTTGTTTGTTTGTTTGTTTTGTTGTTGTTTCACAAAACAACCATTCACAGCTTCATGTTAAATAATAATAATAATAATAATAATAGGAGATCATTAAGCTAAGTCCTATTACTTCCCTTTATCAGACAAAAAAGGAATTGAACAAGAAGAGTAAAGAAGAGAACAAATCACTTTTGAGCCCTTTGCTTGAAATATACACCATGATAAATTTAAAAAAAAAAAAAAAACAATACGATGTAAAAAAGAATGTTCTTTTTCGTATTGCTATAATTTTATCAATTTTTTTTTTTTTTTTTGCGATCAGTCTTCCTAAAGGAAAGCAGTAAAGGGATTTTTTCCTCTTTATTCTGTTTGGTCAACACATCTATTGTCTGGCAAAGGGAAGTAAAACTCTGGTCAAAATGATCTCCCCTTACACAAGTCCTTCTTTTGGAGGGGGCAGATAATCTGCAAAATTATCTCCCATTATGGTGACAACTTGACTGTCTTTATAACTAGTTTACTATCAATTGCCACAACACATACACATAGTAAGATGGGGAAGACGTCACTTTGTAGGCTATGTGAGTACAACTGGACCAGTGCTGTATAAACAAAACAACATGATCTCCTGAGGTCCGTATTTGCTCAGTTGACCGAAGCATCAGCACGGAGATGTCCAGGTGCAGACAGTCCATTGTCTGTTGGACAGGTGTGCACATTCAGTGATACTCTCGCGACATCTTCGGGCTCTGTGACTAAATACGACACTGCACATAATAACGGTTTCGATTAACTGGATCTATAGTGTTAATATCTAGGATGATTAAGCATACCCCTCCTCCCCCGCCCCCGCCCTGCTCGTGTCCCAGCCTTGAATGTTAAATCATTAGAGATTATGCTCTAATCAGAGGAAGATTATATTTTACACGGACAGTTAAGGTCCATCCCCATGTTACGTGTGTCAGCATTCTAGCTCTACTTTCAGATATTCAAGATAATATCACTGAAACCCAGAAGTGCCTTTTGATCAGTTAATGCTCCTATTAGTTAAATAAGATGTTCATCTAAAGAAATCAATAAGAAAATATAAACAAAAACAATCTTGTCTATGTGATGCTACCTCTTTTCTTGGTGTTACGTGTGTCATATAAAATAAGCTTAAAACAAAAATAATAATAAAATTAAAACTGCAAAATCGCTTACTATTATCAGTCTATCTTTTGTGTAGTTCTCTAAGACTGATCTTAAAACTAATGCCTTTGTTGCATGACGGGGAAGCACATATGTTTAAAATTTGTAACCATTTTAATTCAAAGTAACCATGTTTTTGGAAATGTATAATTAACCAGCGTTATGTGTATCACACTTTTTTTCGTTACGCGTATTACCATTGTTTCCCCAAGCTTTAGTTATTAAATCTCCTATTTATCTTTGTCTATTATAGAAGATGTTAATCATTATTTGCAGAACAGGTATGTGGGGTGATTCGGAAAAAAAAATGAAGTTTTTTTCCAAGTAAACTTTCCACTGACTATTCCGTATTACGTGTGTCACCATTCTAGTTCGACCTTTAGATATTCAAGACATTTGACTAAAAACTAGAAAGACTGCGAAAGACAGTCTGTGAGAGTTGTGATTTTTCTGTGACACACTTTCGTTATACAAAGTCAGATACCCCAGTGTCTCAAGATTAATATAAAATACTTACATCAAACGCCACTTGATATTTAAATTTCATTGCCAAAGATTCTTCAACACTTATACGTACCTGGTCTAAGGTTTACAAGTAAGGCCTGCAATAAACCATGGAATCAAAAACACAGTCTCTGTAATAATAGAGAGTATTTAAATAGCGCTTATCCCCGTAATTACAGGCTCTAAGCGCTCTACAATCTCTTATAACCCCGTCAGACTCAAAGAAGACATTCATAAACGTTCTCAGCTTCCTGGGAAGCATACAAGGCAATTGCCTATTAGGCGCTCAAATCCTTATCAATTTAACAATATCAATCACAGTCTATAGTCGGGTACCCATTCAAACCTGGGTGGAGTCAGGAAATGTGTGTAAAATGCCTTTCCCAAGAACAAAATGTCGGGACCTGTCAGGATTCGAACCCGGAACCTAATTTAATGTGTAGTTTGTTTCTTCTTCTTTCTAGCAAAGCCTTTCAGCCACCCAAAGGAAGCTATCCTGGCTGATTATCAGGTCTGGTCATTTCCTCTTTGTGGAATGTCAGCCTTTCCCTAGGTAAGAGCTTGGGGATGTACATAAAGAACAGTGATAATGATAATAATATAAAAAAATAACATTGCGAAGAGAAGAAATAATGATAATAATAAGTTTTACAAAAGAAATAAATTCATACACATGTGCCTGTTGAACAGAAACTAACAGATACATGAAAAACACCAACAACAACATTAACAGCAACAACATGAATAACAACAACAATAACAACAATATAATGACAATAATGTAGCTTGTTTGGTTTGTCTTTTTCTCCTTTTATGTTTTAAATTATTATTTAAATATTTTGACTTCTTTTTTTTTTTGTTTTGTATTTAATTTTGCTTAGTTTTATGGTTTCTTATATTCGAACTAAAACTTGACAACAACAGAGAATTTACGTCAGATTTCAAAGTAAAAGAGGGACAAGGAAAAGGGTATTTCAATTTCTAATAACGACAATAACAGAAACAAAAATCACAGTAATAACTGCAATGGCAACAAGAACGATAACGGCCTCATGATAGCCTTGAGTGTTATTCTCTTAAATTGTGAAGACGACAAATGAACCATTCTGAATTCGGCCAAATTTCTCCTTTTTACCGGTGTGGAAATTCACCTATATTATAAAATGAAAGGGAAAACATCGCTTTTATTTGCAACACGGGTTAACAGAAAATTCTTAAAATTTCACCACATATTTTTTTTCACATTGTGTAATAATATTTGTCATAATTTTGCTTCAGTACTTCAGACAGCAGGAGCCGAAGGAATATTTTCATTTTTTATAATGCTTCTTTTACATTATATCGCTTGTACCTGGTGATTCATGTATGTGTGTTTATATGTATAATCTCTCCGTATGTACATAATATATGTGCATGTATATATGCTTCCATATATTCCGCAGAAGAAAAAAAAATGAGAATTTAACTAAATCTACTAACTGTTTCCCCACTGTTTCCTGTGAGAGGAGTCTCTCTATCAGAGGACAGCATGTACTATAAAAGTAAACAACTCCAGAATAGGAGGTGAAACATGGAAGGAAAAAAGTATAGCGATATAGGTAAAAAGATGAAACGGGGAAGGGGGGGGGGGAGAGAGAGAGAGGGAGAGAAGCAGAGTAACTTTTTAACTTAGAAACCTTTGAGTCAATCTCCTGTGGAGGCATAATGAGGTCATTTCTACATGCCGATTAAGAACAATGCAGGTACAAAACTTAAAAATCGACCACAAAATCTCTTGAACAAGCAATTTTGCCCCTCATAAAATGGCGGTCGGAGACTTAAGTTGTTCAAGCATGACATCATTGAGTTCTGACTCTAGTTGTACTTCAGGCTCGCTGTTCTAGAGCAAAAATAAATGTTAGGAAGCTTTCAGTGAGATGTCTATTCCGACTATATATTTGGCCCTCAGTAAAAATTAATATCCTGTGATCCTCTCTCTATATATACATAAACTACTAAAAAGTTGCATTTATGTTTCGTCTTACTAAATTTATAGTTCTTCTATGTCGTTTTCGTAACAGTGGGTTGTACAGGGTTATTGACATAATAATATAGTTTTACTCTTCACCATTTTCATACAACAAGAAAACAATGTAGTTTTGTAGGGCAACATTATGATTGTTCTGTTAATATAAGCCAACAAAACTTGACATGTGGGAACATAAAGCTCTGATAACTTGATCATCTCATGACGCAAAGGACACCAAGAGGGTGACATCAGTGTTTAGTCAGCCTTCCACCGTAACATTCTCACCGTAATCCAAGCCTATCTGAGGTTGTTTCTCTCTCTCTCTCTCTCTCTCTCGCTCTCTCTCTCTCTCTTTAGCGTGACCATGAAAACCTTTCAATGGGGATTTTTGTAAGATAAATACTTCACAGATGTACAAGTGCAAGAAAATCTGCCGGATGAATAGCAGTAACATGTAGGTTTTGTTGTTGTTGTTGTTGTTGTTGTTAGTTCTTGTTATTGTTGGTATTTTTACACAGTTTTCTTCGTAAGAATCGTTTGTTTATATCAAATAATGCCAGCATACATTTATAGATTACAAGTGGGAGGCACATGATAAAGTTGTGTTAAAAATATGTTATTTTATCACCCTTCAGGAGTAACTTTATACTCTATATTATGTCATACTGCTATTTCAGATTTTGTTGTTATTATTTTTCTCTTTACTGCTACGAAGGTGTGAGCGACAACTTTGTGTTAATCTTGGTTTTAAGCCATAGTATAACAATTTAGTCTTCTTCATATTCGTTACAACCAGTTTAAGCAGCTTTGTAATGTCGATGGTTGTGAATTTTGAGAATTACTGTAAATAATTATATAATGTATTATGCCCAGTAAAGATCAGGAAATAATCACCAATCTATATAAAACTAAATGGTGAGGAGATCCATGTATGGCCCTATTTCCTGTTGAATTCGTCTCTTAACCTCTTCGTTTATTATATGTTCTTTGTATGTGATGCCTAGCAGTTTTCGAGAACACCTCATTTCCAGTGCCCTTATTCTTCTATCTGTACCTACTGTTAAGGTCCAAGATTCACATGCGTAGAGGAATGTTGACATGACCAGGGAACGCATCAGCCTGATCTTGGAACTGGCCGTGATGTTTTTGTTGTTCCATATAGTTTTGAGTTTGGTCAGAGTGGCTGTGGTCTGGGCTATTCTGCATCACTGGGGGGAACTCAAGATGAGGTGACAGGTCAAGGCGAAAAGGTTCCAAGAAGAACTCTACGACTACGTCGTGTTCGACGCAAAGGCGAACCACTGTATTGGGGGGATATCCGCTGTGGGCTGGCATGGAGAGGGATGGGCTCCGCCATGCGACATTGCCTATGATACGCCTATGAAATTGAAGAATATTAAATTACGAAACTGCACATATCTTTACACAAAAAGATTCCTCTGTAGTAATGAGTTTGTACAATAATGTCATGTTTATTTACTTTATAATATTTAGAAAGACCTCGCTCAACAAACGTATAGACGAATGCTTAATACTTCTTGGGAATGCTCTACTCATTAGACCGATTGGTCAGTTGACAGGGACAATATTCAGACTGTTAGGCTGAGTGTCACTAATAACATGTCATTCTTGTGGTCAGTTATGCTGATGAAGAGGTAGGTAGGTAGGTGGGTAGGTAGGTAGGTAGGTAGGTAGGTAGGTAGGTAGGTAGGTAGGTAGGTAGGTAGGTAGGTAGGTAGGTAGGTAAGGCAGGCAGGCAGGCAGGCAGGAAGGTAGAGGAGGAAATTTCTTTCTGCCACCTCACACAGAACCTTTAACGTTAGCACGAAAATAATAATATTGTCTTGTGTTACAAAATTGTCACTCAATTCAAACGAATTAGCAACATCAGTTAAGATAAACAGAATATAGCTAACTACAGAATCTTTGGTCAATACTACTTAATTAAACGCCACATCACGCGAAATTACAATATCAAACGTTAAAAAAAGACGAAAAGAAAATATTGCATCATAATTCGTAGACACGTCGTAGCAGTGCTAAATGTCTACTCCATGGATTTCCATGCGCATAAGTCTTTCATAAGTATTCAAGGCTGTCTTATTCTGCTCACTGATGAAGATTCTGATGTATTTCGTTGTTTCCTCACTAGTTTGCAGTTTAGGAGTGCAAGAAATTTCCTGACTCACAAAATGTCAGTGTTTGCAAGCACAAAAAAAAAAAAAAAATCAATCTAAATAAAAATAGAAAGAAAGAAAGAAAAGAATGAAACAACGAGAAACGATCGAAAAGAATGAGGAACAGAATGAAGAAGAGAAGAGAGAATAAAAAATGAAAAAAAGAAGGATAGAGAGAAAGAAAGAATGACAGAAAGAAAGGAGGAATGACAGATGGGCAGAAATAAAGAAAGCAAGAACAAAAGATACATAGAAATAAAGACTGCATTAAAGGAGTGAATGAGTGAATGAGTGCATAAAATGAATGGATACGTGAACGAAGGAAAAAAGACAGAAAGAAATGAAGAAAGAAAGGAAGAAAAAGAAAGGAAAGAAAAAACAAAGAAAGAGAGAAAGAATGAAAGGGGAAAGAAAGAAAGAAAGAAAGAAAGAAAGAAAGAAAGAAAGAAAGAAAGAAAGAAAGAAAGAAAGAAAGAGAGAAAG
>JBCAUA010316831.1:0-19254 GCA_038406235.1 Peronia verruculata | reverse complement strand
CCTTCCGGCCTGAACGCGACCTCCTTTATCATTGAAGATAGGCTATGTGAACCTTTCCATCAAATATGGTGTGTTCATTAAAAATAAGGGGAAAACAGTGATAAAAAAAATTAACATTTTCAAATGGTTGCCATGGCCATGCCACCAACTTCGATTTTGGTACCTCTAAAATGGCTAACTTCAAAATCTATCTAGTCCGCCAAATTTAAATAAAACTGGTGAAACTTGGTGAACATCTTGTTTCATATCATATCTAAAAACTTCGGTAATTTCAGCCCTTTTGTATGCAAAAGAAAATTTTCTAGAAATTTTTGAAAACACCATGAAGCGAAATTTCAATTTTTGTCATTTTTTGCATACTAAAAACTTATTTTTCTCTAAAACTTACCTATAGAATCGGATGCACATATGCATGTTTTTTGGTTTTGTTGTGGGAATGATGTATGCCACATTTGGTAAGAATCAGTTTAGAAACTAAAAAGTAGATAGGAAAATAGTGATCAAAAAACAGGTTTTGAAAAAAAACATTTTTTTTTTTTTTTTCAAACAGAAAAATTGTCATGGAGAGTGTTTTATTTGGCTTTTGGCCTCAAAACAGCTCTTTTTGACACACTAGTCCTCTCTCCAAGACTTCTGTGTCTTTTGTTGCTTCTTTCTGGCTTTCTGGGCATAATTTTTCTCAAATTTTGACCTTTACTGTGGCATATAATCCACAACTAATCTCTGAAGTAACAGAAATAAAGGAGAGTTATATTATTTATAGGACGTTGAAGTTCGTTGTAGAGTACCTGCTGCTGATAAACTGCCTGATTAGTTTTTTTCTCCTTTGAGTGGTCATCTAGTGTCCATCCCTGGCACTGGGGCTCATTTTATTGCTAGAGAAGGTCCTTATCAAGTATTTTATGCACTCTTTGCCTCCATATAATCAAAAAGTGATGATCCATCACTGCAGAGGGAGCCAAATCCTGGTTGACAGGAAGCTAGGCCTACTGTTGGATGATCATGGGTGTAACGAATTATTGTTAAATATATTGTTGTGTTGGGTACATGTAGGTGATGGGTGGATTGTTTACACTGAGCCTATGCATGTGTGTGTGCATACACTGGCCCGTGGAGATAATGCGTATACGAACGTGAGTGAGATACTCTCTACGCATTTTGTGTGTGCATATTACGTCATGATGGATTTTACATGATGTCACGATTTTACATTTGTTTGTACCGGATGTGACCCAGAGAGAATGCTTTAGCAACGACTAGAGGCTTGTGGAAAATTCCAGTAAGAGAGGGAAAGAGAGGGAGTTCTGGTTCTAGATGGGCCAGCATCTATATAAAGGCGCGAGCAGAGAGCAAGGTCATCTCAGTGAAAAAGTAGAGTGCAGAGAGAGCTGTGTGCATCGGAATTAGACAGCTGCCCTGAAGCGTGTATTATCATCAAGCACCTGCAATAAATTCTGTATTGTTTAGATGTTGGAGATTTCTGTCATTATTTCTTCACCACTGTGTGCATCTCATCTGACCCACCGCCTGATCATCAGTTACAACGTCACGACTAACACCGATTGAACATTGACACCGAGAAAAAGGTCGTGGCAATGGGTGAAACACGTTAGATTGGACATATCTTTTTTTTTTTTATATAGCTTTTCAATCCTAGTAATGCAGGATTATCTCTGCTTTTAGAAGTTGCCTGCTTTTGCTAAGATTTTTTGTGGGCAGAAATTTTCAATTTGGAAATTTTGCCCAGACAGTGGCACACAGCCTACTCTTTCATCAATTTTGAACTGCCAAGGGTTCTTTGATGTACGTCACGTACACATGGGACATCCACAATATATTCGCCTTTATATGAGACGTCAGGCTTCCCCACCCAGAAAAAGCAAGCGGACTGTTAAATTACTGAAAAAAATGCAGTTTCTTTTATCTTCATGTCCTTCCATCCCGCAGTGGGAGGACCCGCAAGTCGAGCCTGGTGGTAGCCAGAATCCACAACTGAAAATGAAAAAGCCAAGTTCAGATTCAGCGTCTGCAGAATTTACAGTGCAAAAACGCTTCCCTCTGAGAATCAGAGTAGGCGCTTCCACTGCCAAACTAGCAGAATAAAACTAAAAAATGGACCAAGCCTACATCAGAAACAGTAGATCTAGATCTATGCTTGGCTCATGTTTCACCTTAAGTCTTCTGACTGAAATCTTGAGAAAACACAGATTTCGATCTACATCCAGCTAGGTCCTAATCTTGACAGCTTTCTGCTACTTCCCTGTCTCTCCATTTTCAGCGAAATGCTTTCATTATTAAGTTGTAGATCTCATCTAGATCTAAATCTATCCAGAAGGTCTTACAAAACATTTGATTGGCACTACCGTAATTTTGAGTAGGCAACTGACTTGTTTTCTAGGACCACCTTTGGACTGATTATTGGTTTAGTTGAAGAATCAATGACGTTACGTATGTCTTTCAACCACCTCGAGGTGGATATCTCAAAAGAATCGATTAATCGTCGAAGATCTCTCACTGAGCTAGTTTGTTTTTCTTAATCCTTTCAGTCCTCAGCAAATAGGACTTTCTTGGATTTAAGAGGCTGCCTGTTTTTTGGTGAGAATTCTGTTGGTAGAAATTTGGATTTAGGAAATTCTACAGGTCAGCAGCAGTCTGTCTACTTTTCATCAATTTGAACTGCCAGGGATTCTTTAGCATGCATATCGTACACATGGGACCTCCAAAATACAATTGCCATTATCCAAGAAGGCTAGACCCCAGGTTTCACTATCCTGATGAAGTCAGGGGACCACTGAGTCACTGAAAACAAATGCAGATTTTTGATCTTCGTGTCCTCCAATGAAGCAGACACCGCAAAATAGATACTAAACTACATAGCCATGACCACCCTTGAATGAGCTAGTTAATTCACTTCACAAACCAAGTCTGCTCTCTCCATTGTCATAAAGTCTGTAAAGACTAGAGAAAATTAGAAAAAAAACAAATAGGTGATTTGAAAAGGGACACTAGATCTACTTGCAATCACTAGAGGAGTGATCGTGTTCTTGCTATTGAACAAATTCACCATTTTTTTCCTCCCTATATTAAAAGGGAAAAAGACAAAAATTGAAAACAAAACAAAATAAAAAAAAACAAACATTTTTTTCAGGATGCTCTCTCAATCAAATCAGGCCACTCCCAACCTATAATACAAAGTGTGAATAACATCCTACTAACCTGTGGTGCTGGGTGCTCCAACACTTGTTACACCTGGTGGTTTAGTACAATGCAGATATTCACTTCTTTTCACAAAAGCCTCAAAAATGGCAAGAAGTGTATCATTCAACTGGGTAGCTGTTATTTGCTGTTTAGGAGACAACATAAACAATGCAAAGTGAATTACTTGTTGACATTAAAGAATCAAACTGATTAGGATGGCCTCCAAGTAAAAGGCTAGCCAATATTTATAACGAACTATTAAACCATAATACATTAAAACATATGAAATCTAAACATATTGGCATGGTGTTACAAAGTGCTTAACTCCAGCGGACAAAATTTTTCAGGAGAAAGAAAAAAACTTGTTGTAAAAAATATACCTGTGGGATGCTCAGACTAACCATCTACTGGTCATTGAGAACTGAAACTTACAACCTCTCGAAGTAGTCTCCATCTGGGCACAGACCGCCCTTATCTCTATGTGTTCATTTAATATTTTATAGACAGTAGAGGATGAGAAGCCAAGTCCCTCCTGTATTTCCTCATGTGTCATTCTCCTGTCTCTGTTCACCAACTTTCACACAGCCTCTATATTTTCATTTGTTGTTACAGAGATGGGTATTAAAGAAGCAACGTCTGTCCTGGTGGTCTTTCTGCAACATGAAAATTTCTGATATCATTTGTAAACAGTTGATCTGGAAGGGGCAGACTCTCTGAATGTTGCTGTTAGCTGATCCATACATTCCACAGCAGTAAAACCTCTTTCGTAATCATACAAAATCATCGCCAAAACATCATGAGCATCTAGCTCCATTCTGATGTCTGAAGACGGCCTTACTATTTCTCACACTTTGGGTCATAAAACATGTCATTTTGTTGAAAAATTATGAAAAAAAAAATAAAATCCAGATCTTGCAAAGTATTTATAAACACTTCTCCCAAATTTGAAGCTAATAGGACCAGCAGATATAGGATGGTCTGAGCTGGGGTACATGTAATATAGGCTGGCCAGCCAACTGCAGCATCCAACTTGGTGGGCTCATCATACAGTATTACTATTATAGTAGGATATTGGTTTAAGAGAATGAGAACACTCTATAACCTATGTGTGTATGCGTGATGTTTGTTTATCCTTCTACATTGTTTTGATTTCATTGCTGGAATGTTCTTTCTTAGTACATACACTGTAGCAAATTATTCATCTATAATATGATACAGCATTACTGATGTTAGAGAGAGAGAGGGAGGTAATTCTGTCTTTTGGTGTGCAAAGAATAATTTCAATTCTTTGTATATGTCATTAAACCCCTCTGAACAATTATATGTTAAATTAGAATGTAGCTGACAAAACTGTAAATGTGCTAGACTTGAAGGAATCAACATGTTAGACAGGGTGATCATTTTTGCTTTCTTAATAGCCATGCATCTCTTATTCCCATCATACATGAGACATCTTGCAGGAAAAAAATGCGAGAATATGTATTGGAAATATTAGAGCATTTAAATGATAAAATTGTGATTGTTTCAAACAGCCTAACAATCATAACTGCATTTGAAAATGAGACACTGTCATCTTTGGTTCAGCCAACTGAAGTATTGAAAGTATAAGCGTTGAGAAAGATTCATCTTTTGACAGTGGATGCTATTCAGAACACAGTCCTGAGAATGATTGTGGGGATCCCAGCAGAGCTGGCAATAGACATACTTGAAGTGCACCGAGGAATGTCCCCACTTTAACTCCTTGAACTTAAACTGAGTCACTGGGCAAAAAGACATGGAGAATCCGCAAACCCGATGCCCACTCATATGGTGCTCATGATGAGCATATTTAGTGGTACACAACCTCTGAGGGGGCAAGGCCCCTACATCTCAGATACTCCTGAGGAAGATACACTGGCATCTGACTGGTCAGATATCGAGCAGATTCATCATTCATTCACAGCACAGGGCTATCTTCCAACCATGGGAAGCTGTTGCACCTGAGATTGATATCATTCTTACAGCCAGGTGTGACAAGGATACAACCAGATGGTGAATATTGATGAGGGAATGGACAACAAAGTGCAGGTGTACACCGATGTGTCCAACGATGCAAGAGGAAGAGCAGGAGCAGGAATAGCCATTCCTAAATGACAGCAAGAAGAGAGACACTCGCTACTGAGAAATACATCGGTCTTTACCGTAGAAATGATCACAAGGTACTACTGCTACACTAGAACTTTCTAGTAGTTGTCGTAGTTGTAGTATACTGGTGTATTTCTATTTGGACATATACAAGAAATTCAAAACATTCGAGTATGTATTTCTATGGAAAAAGTTAGAAAAAAATATGGAATCGTTCTGTGAGATTATACCAAATGTGGGGTGGAAAAAACATGGATTCTGTTGGGAAGAATCCAACAGAACAAAACGTTGTAAACAAACCAGAGGGAAAAGCCTTTGCCTTGGAAGATTTCTATGCCCGACTTTCGAATATAGAAAGAATATCCAATAAAATAGGTGGAGGGCTTCTAGATATTCGGGGCACAGTAAAACGTGTGGAAAATTTCACAGAAAATTTGGAAAATCTGAAACGTTCTAGAAAATTTTGTAGGGAAAAATGCAGAAAATCCCAAGAAAAAAGACAATGTTGTGGACAAACTACACAATGAAACAGAAGAAATGCAGGAAGTGCAGGAACTCTTTCTATTTTGCGAAAAGGAGAAAAGATTGTACAAGTCTGAGAAACAGCAACAAAGATTCTGTCCTACATTCCTTACGCAATGGCCATTGGCAGTGTTTTCTACAGAGCATGGAAGGTCTGCAAAATACAAGAAATACGGACAACAACAAATAGCCCTGTATTGTCGAAAAACACCACATCACCAGCTAAACAAGTTCTATGCCAAGAATACAAGATCCTCTCCACATGGAATAGTGGTATAGGGTTTGTTTGTGAATAAAAGTTGGACGACTTTGTACAACACTCTTGCTGGGTATATACAAAGCAAAACTGTGCTGGGAGGCTCCAAATGGACAATGGAGGGTTTGCAGAGGATGTTGGCCATGGGCTAGTGTACCTTCTCTGTTTTCTTTTTTTATTTAGTCAGTCATACAAAACATGGTCCAGACCCACTGTATCTCCTCTGGTTTTTGTGATTTAGTCACTCATACTAAAAGTGGTCCACTTCTTGGGGGGTAGGAGGCTCCCAACAAAAAAGTTGTCCAGACCCAGCCTTCTGTATACTACTCGCCAAATGTGTGGCCTTTAACTTGTCACTCCTAAACAGTGATGATAAAACTGAGGAAAGTGCCAGAAAATCATTATATCTACACATGACGAACACAAATGCAATTTCAATGGATTTGCCCAACAGTTTGATGGATGCATGACTGATGAAAAGGGAAAAAAAAACCAAACAAAAGTCACCAGGTCCCAGTGGGTATTCCTAAGTGAGCTGCTTGAGAGAAACAACATTCAACATTTCACAGGGGAGATGACTACATATAAAACTTGAACATTGACAATGACGCCTCTTCAACATTCAAAGGCTGTCTTTATCATCATTAAACAATTGTGCCACAAAATATGGTGATGAAGAAGAGCTCACGGCCAAACTATGACAAGGCCAAATCGTCCAGGAAGGAAAAGAGATAAACATGCAATCTCACATTACAAATCACAAGTTAGGGGATAAACTCCATTCAAGGACAACTACAACTACTTGAGTAGAAACTTGAATGGCACTAAGTATATAAAAAGATGTGCAAGTTATGTGACTACTCATCAGAAAGAGCATCTCATGCACTTAACAGCTGCTTGAAGTTCAACAGAATTTACCAGCAATGACACAACACAGTCAACAGACAATATGCAACATAATGTTGTCTTCAGATTCTTGTTTTCATGTGTGAAGGTTTATCTCCTAATTTTGCTTCGTATTGTTAATATATATCTGACACATTTTTAAATATTAACTTAAGTACAACTCTTTGAAGTTCTACCAGCAATAATGGCTGGACAATTGTGTTAAAAAGATTTCAAAGACTTCATCACTGGGAACACTGCCATGGACAACTTTGTTATAATGTTTGTGTTCTTTGGAACATCTTAACTTGTTTCCTCATTGAAGGTGATTGCAATGACAGCAAGTGTCTTTATAAGATTTGTCCGGTTGCAGAGGATAGTTTTATAATACAAATCTGGACCTTGAGGTTATTTAAGGTTAGGCAGAAATGTACCTACTTTACTAATTTGAAAACACTACTTTCACTGGTGCCTTGTTGTCTCTTACATCTTTCACTAGAGCCTTTTCTTCTCCAGATTAAAATCACATATTTCATAGATACCATCTTCTCTTTGTGTTCGTTGGGCAATGAAAATTTTGTGGATAAAAGAATACCATAGTTTCTATTCCATTGCTCGATGGTCAACTGTGTGATTTTCCTGTGTTGCATTTCTATTTTTGCATCCTGCAGCTCCTGGAGATAGACCTGTTCATAGCTACTTCAAACTCACTGACACTTGCAATGTGATAGCACTGCATCTGTGGTTCATTACAAGAAGAAGTTTGTCTGGCTAAATGGTCTCCATCATAGCTGTTTGTTCTGGGTATGCATGAATCTCAGAAGATTGATAATGACATTCTTTGGTGTAACATGCAGGAGTATACCTAGTTGCAGCACTTGAGCTGCTGCATCAGAAAAGAGCTCTCAGGAATCATGGCAGGTGCTTGATGCAGATTGGTAATTTAGAGGCTTTCAAACAAATGAGGTCTTCTCCATGTGCCTTGTAAAGTTTCATAAGAGCATCAACATGCATGGACAAACCAGAACATGATGAAGGCACACATCTGTATTGATAAGTTGTGATACTTTTTTTTTCCATTCAATTGTGGAGTCACAGAAAGTAACAGACATCTATCAACGTTCTCTGCTAAGAGTAAAGTATTCCTTGTTAAGTTTAAATAATTTTCACCTTACACACAAAGCAAAATCTTGCCGCCTTAAAAATGCTTCATGCCTGAAAGCAAATCAAATCACTTGACTTTGTCAGCATACGATTTATCCATTAAAGCAACAATATATACCACAGCCTGCATTTCAGTAACTGTCCTGGCATATTTATTTACTCCTACAGAATATGAGCTATGATGGAAAATAACAGAAAAAGACAGTAAATAATTATATATAATTCAAATTTCAACAACTCTACCATGCAATCACTCACAATAGCCTTATTGACAATGCCCTGACTGCAGTGTGGTCAATGCTTTGAACACTTTGACACTTTGAAATGGCTGTGGTTAACATTTTATGTGCCTGAATAGATAAAATGATCCAAGGCACTATCCCACATAGTAGCTCATCTGTTGGTTAGCACTTTGTTACACCAGGCTTAGGATAGACTACTGTTCTGTATTTCTGTACATTTTAAGGGTCTTAAAGTACAAATTTTAAAATTATTTTTACTGAGCACATAAAACACAAGCTGAAAGACAGAACAAAGTAAAACAATGATTTTCATAAAAGTTGTGGGTAAGTGCTTTGTAACACTGATCCAATGATATGCCTCAGGCACTAACAACATCATCATTTCACATTATACATAATACAACTAGGCAACTGATAACATAAAATATCAGAGTTCTGTGATGTCACAGTTCAAATACTCTTTCATACTATATATCTGAGAGCACAAAACATAAATTTTCATGAAACTAGATAAAAAGTAAGACAGACAGACAGAAGACTAGCAGTCTATTACTCTTCCTTCAGGGAGGGAAGGGGGGGGGGCATCCTGAAATATGGATGTTGCTAAAAAAAATGTGATTTTGTGCTTTTGTTTTCTCTTAAAAGTACTGCCTTTTCTGCATGTAAAAATGGTATCAAAAAGTTGACATGTCCATTTTAATATATTTATTGTCAATCAGGATTTGGCTCCATCTGGCTGCTACATGAGGCCGTAGATCATCGCGATTTGATTAAATACAAGCAAGGGGTGCAAAAAGCACTTGAATATCACCTCTAGTAGCAATATCATGAGTTCCAGTACCAGGGATGGACACTGGATGACCATTATCAGGTGAGAAAACCAGCTAATCATGCAAATTATCAGTGTAAGCATTCTAAAATTAATTTCCACATCCTATAAATGGAGCAATTTTACTTTCTTTCTGCTACTAATAGCTCAGGTGTCGACTATATGTCATAGTAAAGGTCAAAACTCTTTTGGTTTGCACTTAAAAATGATATGGGGGACACACAGAGGCCCTCAAGAACCCGGAAGTGGTTCTTATAATAATGGGGGTAGGGAGCAAAATTCGGTAAAAGATCCGACCAGAAACCCCCCCCAAAAAAAACGGCAACAAGAGACACAAAAGTCATGGAAAAGTCATGGAAAAAAAAAAAAGGCTGTTCCTCGGCTGAAAGCTGAACACAAAACTGTTCAGGTCAATTTTTCACTGAAAACAAATTTAAATGCATTTTCACTGATGTGAAACTGATGTTTCATCTTTGCCAAATCTTTCTTCACAAGATATGAAGCAAGTATTCTTTCGAGAAAACATAAATTACATGTTAAATGTTATTGTCAAATAGTTTGAAAAATGTTTCCTTATTTCTAAAAGCTGATAAATAGAAATTGCAAATATATGCATAAAGATAAACAACAAAGCAACACAAAATAACAAACCTCTTTATCAAGATTTGGTTTTTCACATGCATCTATTCTGCGTTCTAATTCATTGAGTGACTGAACCAGTTTCTGAGCTTGTGTATTACTGTTTGCCACCTCAGCTTTTATCTTTACTTGGGTATTTGTCAACCAGCGAGCCATTCTTTCCATAAAGACAAGGTCAGTCATGTGGCCTTTAAATCTGTGGATAATCAACATAGATTTATAAATAATTTTAAGGCAAAACACTCACACATTGTATGGATTTCAACACCGCTCAAACTACTATCTTGAATCTGACAAAAGTAACTGTAGGATGCTACTATTCTCATGTACATAATCATCTCCATGATCACATGTCTAAGCACTATTCTTAAAGGCAGTAAATAAGTGAACAACAAACTCGTGAGATGGTGTGATCTGAACAGAACCTTCAATAATATGAGCTAACCTATACTTAATTAAAAGTTTTACATTTTTTTTATAAAAGAACAATCTTGTGAAAATTAGGTGACCTTTATTTAACATCAAGCTAAAGCTTGACCAGTTAAAAAAAAACAAAAACAAACAAACATTCTGACTATCTAAAATGGAGAAAAAATAATGCACAAAATAGACTTATAAATTATCACTTTCAAATGCTAAATATCAGCATCAAATTTGTCTTCTACTCTGACTTTAAGTATGGACTTGCAAAATATCATATTTCATATGATCTGCTAGCTGATTAACATAAGCTGAGAATTCTATCCAAGGGCTTCTGGCATCTGATATTCTACTCATTGAGTGTTCAAATGTCATTCTCTGTAACAATGAATCATTCTTTTTCTTCAGCAGTCCATCTGGTTCAATGATGATTGTAAATTCAGACTGTCACTCTAATTTTGGTAACCTGTAGATTCACTGACATCAGTTCTATTAAGCAGCGAGATCACCATTCACACAACAGCATTGTGTACATCTGTCACACAAAGTATTTACTATCTTGATTGGCTTTGTCTTTGTTCATGACCCTTGATCTATCCATTGTGCCTTCTTCTTTTTCTTTCTTTCACTGATCAGGTTGTATTTCTTTGTGGGTAAATAAAGTATTCCTGTTCACATTTGTTTCTTCTGCAAGCATTTTTGATTCCTCAAGGGTGGGTGGGACATGTGTATGTTTGGGAGGGGGGGGGGGATTAATTGAATGCTTGAAATATGGACTTTTTAAGCTTCAAATTCAGATCCAGCATATTCAAAGAAAAAGTAAAAAAGTTTGAAAAAAAATGTTTTGAATCTGGCTGCCATGACACCAATGCCGCCACCTTGGATTATGTATCTTCAAAATCAGCCATTTTCAAAAGCCTAGTTTCATAGTGTGTTCAACATAACTGTTTGGAATTTGGCATAGTAATAAACTGTTTGGAATTTGGCATAGTAATAAAATAGCTTTATATAAAAATTTATGAGCATTTGTTTGTTTATTATATGCCATACAATATTTGTCATAAATGTTTAAAAATATGTTTGTGTTGTGTGTGTTGGGATTTAAAGGCACATCAGTTTTTAAATATGTGGATCTTGATGTATGCTCCTCTAGCCATGATGCACAAAATTTTTCCTGGTGAACATGAAACCCTGCTTGATCCATACTTGATCTAGAATTCATCACATTACAGATGTCACCACAAATGGTTATTCATCCTGTAATATTTTCAGGGAACTTCCTTTTGAGACCAAAGATGGAATGAAGACATATATCGATTTTGAGAAGTTTCCATAAGGATTCTCTGCCAACAATGCCAGTGTTGTGAACAAAGATAGCCCTTAATCTTCTTGGAACTGTCTTGGGGTGAAGACCATAACAATTGTAGATTGCCCTGCTTGAAAGCCATACTGATTTTTAGATACCGGTAGTACTTTTTACTGATAGTGTGCTATTTTTTGGTGGTTCTTTTACGCTGTGTTCTATATACATCTTTCAACCTCCTGGTTGAGGTTATCTTGGGGTGGTTTCTGCAGTCAGTTCTGTCTTCTCATGAATGGCAATGAATTTGCTGCTCTTGGTGTTTCGTGTTTATAATCGTGGAGGTTATCTCGTGGTGATTTCTGCAGTCAGTTCTGTCCCTTGACTTCTCATGAATAGCAATGAATTTGCTGCTCTTGGTGTTTCATGTTTATAATGTTGCACTGTGCTTTAGTTTTGACAACCCTGAAAACTGAATTTGTTTTCAGATGAATTATAAATCTCACAGAGCCTCTGCTTCTTCTGCAACCTGTCTTGCATTTGGAAAAGGGAGGGGGGGGGGGTGTCCAAAAACCTTGAAAAATGACTCCTTTAGTTTCTTTCAGTTGAGCCCAAAATTCCTCTAGTTTATTTGAATCACTGGCTATTCTTTTTTTTATCTTTTAAAACTCCAATGAGAGACATTGCTAAGGTCACTTGGTACTTTGGGACTGTTAATTTGATTTGTTTGTTCAGTTTCTTTGAAGATAGGCATTTTCTTCCTTTTTATTGCCAGTTTGAGCCTGAATCTTATCAGGTAGTGATCCCTACAATATTCAGCCCAGTGAATGATATTCACTTCTGTCAGACTTGACCTTCAGTTGACAACACAGTACAGGAGATGCCATTGTTTGGATCATGCATTCATGTAAAATATTTGTCTGGCTAGAAGAAAAGGGTGTTGGTGATGCAACTAACATAAGCTCTCTATTTGGGTGTTTATTTCCCTTGACAGACTTTCCTAGAATTCCAATACATCCCTGGAGTCACTTGCATCTTGTGCTTTGAGGTCTCCAAGAATGACAAGTCTATCTATAAGTATGTAGATCCATTAATTATGACATCCTACTTCCTCTTCCGCTCCCTTTTTTGAGAATTATGATGTCAGACTTCCATCTCTGCCTCCCCCGTTTGTTTCTTTTTTTTGAGAATTATGACATTAGACTTCTGAGTCCACCATCTTTTTTAATTTTGTTGGCGGACGGTCAAAATGGCTCATTATTGATTGTGCTGTCTTTCATTTTCATTATACGTATTCGTGGGCCTATGCATAGCTTGCCCCCATTTAGGACTGTTTGGGACCATAATTCCCCATTTTCTTCCTTGATATTTCTGGCAGGATTTTGTCTTTCACATGGCTTAATAGCAAAGCTTTTGGCCAAGTCAAAGACCTCACAGTTCACAGTAGAGGAGCTGCTCTGATAGCAGGCTCATGAAATGTACAGGCCATCTTAACTGAGACTGGGTAAGCATTGCATCTATGCTTGGCATAAGGTTTGTAGTAGTGCCCTTTTGTTTGAGACTGTGGTACCATTTGATGCTTAATATATATTGGAGACAGCACCAGTTTATATCATGTCAGGTTTTGTGATAGTGAGGTTGGTTCTGGGTGTTATGTGCATAGATCAAGATACTGATGTTTGCCTAGAGCCTCAGCAACTCTCTCCACCCATCATCAAATCCAAGCAAATGGGAGTTAGACAGCTGTACTCATACTCATAGGAGACACACATGACTGAGCAACAGCTGGCAGGTTACAGTCAGTCATGAGAGCTGCTCTGTGGCAATGCTCTCAATACAGGATGTGACTGGGATTTTATGTCTGGGTTTACTCTCGCAGCCCATCCCCACCTAGGAGTAATAAGCAAGGTGGCAGAGGAAACTCTGATAATTCCATTAGATTTCTAATGGTCATTGCCTCTTTGGGCACTATAGTCTCCAAATATGACCTTATGTGATGGTCTGGAAAAAGGGTATAATTGTCAGAAATTCTAAATTTTTATTAGTTCTTAATTATTTCTAAACCTGGCACTTTTACTGATTTCTACTGATTATACAGCTTTCCAAACTTTTAAACTATCATTATAGTTTTGTTTTTCAAGAATTTTTAGAGAAGACCAGGTCAGAAAAGTTCATTTCGAGAAAAAAAGCATTAACAGTTTCAGAAACACATTTCAATGTGATATACCGTGCTTCAAGAAAACACCCTTATGGTTGTTTCTCTCCCTTCCTCTGCCTTGGATTAGCTTGATACTTGTTTAAAGAAAAAGTGCACGGCAATAAATCCAAAGGGGTGAAACACTGCTAAGGGTAGCCAAAATGACTGAACAAATTCAGTTAAATAGGCTCTCGTTCTGGAGTTTGTGTGATACAGTCATGTCTTAAAACAAATTCAAAACAGATTTAGAGACAAAATTCTGAGGAAGAAAGCTTTGAATATATTGGAAATAAGAAGTTGAACTTTGGTTTCACTACAAAAAAACTTGTTCCAAATAAAACCCCAAACTGACCATTTTTACCCATAGTTTGGGATCCACTAGCATAATTTTTAGATGCATTTCCTAGACCACCACATAGTTTTTCTGTGCTTGGAACTTCATCTGCTTCCTCTGCCAATGATGACAGAACTAGAAGGCTTCTGTGTCTCCTTCAGAGCATGCCCTAGTTAGTACACACACATTTTATTGTGTATGTCCTGGAGGTGATTTTTTTTTTTATTATTTAAGATAAACTATTTTAACTTTTTCCATCAAATTCAGTATGTTCAAATTAGAGGAAAACAGTGGGAAAAAAAAAAATCAACTTTTTCATGTAGTTGCCATGGCAATGCCGCCATGTTGGATTTTGGCGTCCCTAAATTGACTGATAAGGAAACATATTTTCAGCCCTTTGCATGCAATAGGAAATTTTATAGAAATTTTTGAAAATGCCATGTAATGAAAATTCATAACACTTACCAACCGAATGGAACACACATAGAGGTCTATGTATGTTTTTTGGTCTTGTTGTGAAAATGACGGATACCAGATTTGGTTAGAATCGGTTTCGAAACAAAAAAGTAGATAGCAAAATACTGTAAAAAAAAAACCTGGGTTTTGATAAAAATGCGTCTCAAGTTTTTTTTCAAGGGAAAAAATGACATGAAAAGTTTTTTGTTCAGTTTTCAGCCTTGAAACACTTCTTTTTAACATACTAGCCCTCTCTCCATGACTCCTGTGAGTTTTGTTGCCATTTCTCGACGTTCTGGGCATATCTTTTCTAAACTTTTTTGCTCCACATCCTCCCATCATTAAAAGGACTCCCATAGAGTCACTTCCTTGTTCTTTAGGGCCTCTATGCATCCCCCTCAAATCTTTTTTGTTCAAACCAAAAGTATTTTGACCTTTATTATGACATATAGTCCACAATTCAACTCTGAAGGAGCAGAAAGATAGCAAAATTTACAGGACGTGGAAATTCATTTTAGAACGCTTATACTGAAAATCTGCATGATCAGCAGTTTTTTTGTTTGTTTTTTGGTCTCATAGTAGTAATCCAATGTCCATTCCTGGCACTGGGGTTCATGATATTGCTAGAACAAGTCATAATCAAGTGTTTTATCCACTCTTTGCCTATTCATAATCAAAGAGTAATGATCTATGACTGCATGAAACAGCTAGGTGGAGCCTAATTCTAGTTGACAGTAGGCTAGGTCTACCATTGAATAACCATCAGTCAAACACATTAGAATGGACATCAACTTTTTGATACCATTTTTATACATAGAAAAAGCAGGGCTTTAAAAAGAAAACAAAAGCACAAAATTGCACCCTTTTGAGCAAAATCCATATTTCAAAATGCCCCACCCCCCCCTTTTTTTTTAAGGAACTGCTATTTACCAATGGGAATTTGGTGTCATTAACATTTCTAGTTGCTAAAAATGTCAATTTTGAGGTTATGCTATTCTTGATGGTCCATGCCATGCCTGTATCCCTCCCATCATCTAGTTTCCTCATCTAAAGCATGTAACTGTTTTCTTGTAGTGGTCCTGCTTTTACACCCTGCATCCTAGTCTCTTGACAGGCAGCAATCACAATTTTGCATTCCTCCATATCTTTTCCAATCAATGCAGTTCTCCTTTATATCTGGCATTGTTATTTGACATGGTTTTCATATTCCAGGTTGCAGCTATCAGTTTATTTCACTTTGTTCTTTTCTGACCATTTCTATACATGATACACCATACAGGTAGTTTCTGAATTTGCTATTTAGGGAGCAGTGCTATCCTTAGTAAAGGGTTGCCTGGCCACTCAAATTGCTACTCCAATCTGTTTGCTCTCATTGTTAACACAGCTTCAACTATCAGATGCAAGCCATCTAAATGCTGATGCTATACAATTGGCTTCCAGATCCTCATGCCCGCCACTGTAATGTTTCAGTCATCCACACAGATCTCTAACTCTTCATCCTGCCATGAACAGTAAAGAAGCAGATGGCAAGATCCAAACAACCTTCATGGATCCCAAAGCTTTTATCTGAGTGATGCACATACATGTGTGTAATAGAGCAATCGGATTGCTTCACAGGCAGCTGACCTGCTGTATTGAAACATATGGCATTGATAAATATAAAAATTATACTTTAATATGTATCTATTACAGTTTTCATATCATTTGCATTACAAAATGTTAGTCAGAAACCATGAGCAGGGATTGCGACAAGAGTCTAGTGTCATCATCAGCTGGCTTCAGGCACATAAAATTGCACCATATCCATTATGAAAATCTACCATGAGCAGTTTGAGCTCTTCTATAATTTATCATCACACTCAATAAGTATTGTGACACACTTGTTAAAAACTAACTAAATAACTTATTAAATGCAGCAGTCATACTCAAAGCTATGGCTACAAAAATTCTTTCCATGAAGACGCATGGTATGAACATAATAGTCTGAAGCTACCAGCCAGTCAAACCAGAATCAATGATTTATTTGAGAACCAAGTTAACATATTATTTAATCATCCACCATACTTAAAATACACAAGCAGATGACCTGAGATTAATGTCAGCTGTCAAGAGACAAATTTACAAGATAGCATTATGGCCCATTAATTCTGGCTGGTTTTGCAAAATTTTCAAGAAATGAAATTAGAGCAAGTTAAAGACACAAAATCAGTATCAATGAAACATGAAAAAACCTGTCTTCAAATTCAACAGCAATTTTGGTTGCATTGTCCAGTCTTTTGGATTCCATGCCCTCTAGATCGGACATAATTGAACCTTCTGTCGTGTCAATCATCATAGACATTTTTTCCAGCTTTTTGCGATACTCTTCTATTTCTTCAGGACAAAAATTTCCACCATCAGAAAATAATCTGTAGATCAGAAAATGTGAAAACGTTTGCAAAATTTAGTACATTCAGGATGAAAACAGCAACAAAAAAACCCTGCTAAATTGACCATCCTATATTTATATTACAACATGTAGTCTATTTTATTGAATACTTCTTCAACTTTTCAATTTGAAATTTTTAGTGTAATTGCTCTCTCTTAACTCAAAGAGAAGTATAGGGGTTTGATAAAACACCAATATGATTAGCTATGGAGGAAATAAATTATACCTGAGAACAAATAAATCAGTAAGATCCAATCACAGACTGTTGACCTTTTCAGTGCATACATACAAACACTGAAAAACATACTGATGAAAATATTCAGCACTTGTGGTTAGAGTTTGAAAAAAAACAGTGATATGCATTACTTGCTTGATTGGCTTTCAAAATTGGCATCTAAAGATTAACAATCTTTTGAACATGTTACAGTAACTAAAATAAGCATGAATGAACTGCATTTTTGATAATCATCTAAAAAACTACATGCTCTTCATGTTTGTATTTGTTGCCTAGCCCTAACCTTTACAGAATGGACCCATTAAAGTAATTTTAAATGCAGACAACATGTATTAGGAGAATAGTGCTGAATAGGTTCAAGATGGAAACCTGTCCACACAGAGGAAAGAGGGTTCATAGAATGTAAATAGGTTCATGTTAAAGTTTTACAAATGATCCTATGATAATATGAGTACTAACTATAAGTATAAAGATAGTTTTAAAAAGACTCAATAAAAAGTCAACAACAATACTATTTGAAAACTCAAACATGTAAAACATGATCAAATTTCACGCTGTTTGGGATTAAAATTATCACTATAACATGCTATGTAAATACTATAGAACACCTCATTAGTATCTCACTCGCATGCATGGAAATAAGAATGTTATAATTAAGTTTTTGTTTTTTTCTTCTATCTTTCTTGAGACAAATTAAATAGCAAAAGTAAATCTGTCTATGACATGAACATGAAACCATATCAACTGACCTGAAAGATTTGATAAATCGTGCATTAGATTCTCGCAACATCTGTAACGTTTCATCCAAATGCTGACGAAACTGACGCAGGGAGGTACGGATGACGGACATAAATTTATCCAGTTCCACAGATACTTGATTTTGAAGTTTCACCAGTCTGAGGATTATATCAAATCTGTTTCACATACACAAAAAAACAGAAAAAAAAATTATCTCTGAATGGCCGGCAAAGATTATCACTTATATGTGTCACCAGGACATATATCATTCTTATACCAGCATAATTTTGAATAACAATTCATCATCATGATTTAAAATGGCTTAACCTGGTGAAGCCTAGCAAAACTCAAATGAAAGGCATCATCTAAAAAAAAGCATTTGTTGGTCAAAACCAAAAGTGTCTTGATCCTTCCTGTGACAGAAAATCCACAATTGTACTCTGAAGCTGCAGAAAAAGGGCATTTCCCACCCTCATTAAGCAATGGGAAGTCTATTTTAGAGGCCTAGGCGAAATTTTTCACTGATATTTGTTGTGGTCAGCACCTCAAATGTTCAGCCAATGTTCGCTACTGGCATTGAGGCACCCCATATTAGTAAGGAGATTATAATCAAGCAATTTGTTTGCAATTTGCCTGTAGCCAGTGAAATACTGATCATCATCTGCCACTGTGTCGGTGGCCTAGCGGTTGGGCCAGTTGCTTTGATGCCACTGCAAACAGCCCACCAATGCGGAGGCGGCTCTACGCATGTGCCATTGGCAAGGCGCACGAGTTCCAAGGGCCTCGGCCTGAGGCGTTAACTATTGGCCAGGACTGGTGGGTTCTCCAACATATGGCCCAGTCCTGACCGTCATTGCCCCATGGTAGCAACTGGAAAGCAAAGTAAATGGTTTAAAGCCGAATCCAGCTTACGAACGAAGGCAGGGCGCCCGAGCTGGAGGGTTACCGAGCTTGGTCTCCCCCCTGGTAGGGAATGTAGGGGACCAGACCTGCAGCCTATCTGGGGCATGAGCTGCTGCCTGGACGGGCGGGTTGCCGGACGCTGACTCCCCCCGCCTCGCCCCAAACAGGGCAAGGGGTGGACGCGCGTGGCGTGATGGGGACGAGAACAGCTGAAGCTTCATGACGAAGTCCAGTGAACACAGCCTGTGCTGCTCCCTGTGGCCCTGGAGATTAGAAGTAGCCAGGATCTTTCCCCACACACAATATGAAAGATACACAGAATCGAAAAATGTGGAGCGGTGTAACTCATCAATATGCACCTCGGGGGGGGGGGGGGGGGGGGGG
>JBCAUA010316720.1:2993-13735 GCA_038406235.1 Peronia verruculata | reverse complement strand
CCCCCCCCCCCCCCCCCCCCCCCCCCCCCCCCCCCCCCCCCCCCCCCGGGTGTGAAACTCTTGTGACAAAATGTGTGACGAGACACGAAGACAAAAACAGGTGCCAGAGAGAAAGACAGAACATGTATACAGAGTAATAGATTGTCTGTGGGTGAGACAAAGAGAGAGGGAGCGAGGGGAGAGAGATGAACAGGGATAGAAGGAACGAATGTATGTGAGCAACAGGCTGAGTGTGTGTATGGTTGTTTGTTTGTGTTGTTGTTTAACGGTCATACTGTGCCAGACACGGCAATATATGTTAACAAGTCAAGAAGAAGAAGAGAAAAGGAAGTGAGACAGAAGACAAAAGCAATGAGAGAGAGAGGGAAGATGTTACCCTATGGCAGAACGAGCAAAGCAAGAGAGAGAGAGAGAGAGAGAGAGAGGGAGGGAGGGAGGGAGGGGGGGGGGAAGAGAGAAATTCAGGAGGTGAACAAAGTCACAAGTGAACAGAAAGACTGAACTTGGTAGATTTGGTGATAGGAAAGAGTTCATTCAAAGTGCCAAATGCAGATCAGAGCAGGGACAACCCGACGCGGTGAGTCATCTTACCAACCTGCTGATCGATCCATGACACAGAACCTGTCAAATAACGCAGGCTTTGGTCCACAGACACAGAAAACAGTTGAATAGTTAAAGCAAAACTGTTTAAAAAATACTTTGGCAACCAATCGCAAAAATATTAAAACTAGATTTTCAAGGGCCATTCTCAGATTGAGATGAACGGACTGAACAACATGTTGCCAAAATACAGAATCTGAACAGACAAACACGGAATCTGACAGACAACACAAATTATACATACCCCTACTGGCTATGACAGACAAACACAGCAAACCTGTGAAATCCACAGGAACACAGACTCTGGACAGACAAATACTAAGTGGGACACAGAAACAGATTTGGGAGAGACAAAACACAGTCTGTGACAGACAAACACAGCAACCAGTTCAAAGAGAAACACCGACAGACTCTGGACAGACATATACTAACTGTGACACAAAAGACAATCTGTGACAGACAAACACAGCGGCCATTTCAAAGAGAAACACCGACAGACTCTGGACAGACATATACTAACTGTGACGCAGAAACAGACAAAACACAGTCTGTGACAGACAAACACAGCAACCAGAGAAACACAGACTCTAGACAGACACATACTAACTGTGAAACAAAAGAAGAGACTCGGGACAGATTGAACACAGTCTGTGACAGACAAAAACAGCAACAAGTTCAAACTAGAAATAAAGACTCTGGGCAGACAAACACTGACTGTGACTCAACAGACAGACTCTGGACAGACAAAATATGGCCTGTGACAGAAAACCGCAGCAGACATCTGTGACTTACTTGTCTGGAATGGCTGTAACAAGAGTGATGAGCGAGTGATTCAAACTGGCAACCCTCTGTAGGCCAAAGTACAGGTCGTTGCTCCACCTATCGGCGCCCTGGGGTAGTAGATAACGGAACAAAAGGTCAGCTCAGGAACATAACACCTCCAGCCACTACAAAACAGTCAAGATGCTCTTCGTTACGAATGCAACTCAAAATGGCCTCAATTTGTCACTACAGTTCATCGTAGCATTATGTGCTTCCAAATTACCACGAGTGTAAAAAGAACAACCTTTAAGCTGACCTTTTCTCCAGCAGGCCAAGGTGCAAAATATCTTAATGAAGAGCACATTTTTTCACCATGATAATTGGTCTTAAAATTTCATTCAAAATCTAAATCGTTTATAATTGCAATTTAGCATTTTCTACGTCTATTATCTGTTCCGCCGTGTCAAACTTTGTCAAATAATGCACCATAGGTTAAAGTCGAATCAAAAACGAATATATAGCAAACGGACGTAAGTTGAAATAGAGAACAAAATTCTTATTTAAATCAAATTCTTAGCAAAATAAATAGGTATTTCAAGCCTTTGCAAAGAATATCGATTACAGCAAATTCATTTTCACAAAATACGTTTTTGTCAAGTAGACTTGTTCAACTTTGCGGGAAAAAATAAATAAAGCTTAAATTTTGTCATTTAATACTGAAGTGTCTTTGGTGCATTTTGAGACTAAAATATGACTGTATTTTCCAAAAACAAAAAAGTCTGTTTGGAATCAGTTACTATGGGCATCTAATTTTGACCACTAAGGTGAGGAGATGGGCTATCTCCGATGCTAGCAGACTGCTTGTCAAAGCAAGAGGATACAGTGTAAATAGCGCATGCATATATATGGGAAAACCCCGATAGACAGATCCTACAGATATATCCTTAGCATGGAAGGGAAATGAAGTCACCAGTAGAAAAACCAGATAAGTCACATTTTTATGAAGAAAATTAGTTATTGCCTCGACGTTGTAAAGCACACCGTTAGGATTTGTTAATCAGAACAATAATTCGGAAGAAAAAAAAAAACAGGAAAAATTCCGCTAAAATGAGAGTTTTCTTAAAGGGTATATAGTGAAAAACTAAAGACCTCTTAACTTTAATTTGTTTTTCTCCCTTTGTGGAAAATGTGACTTATCTTTTTTTTTTTTTCTCCATTGGAGTCTTCAAATACGAATTAGTCTTCATACTATTTTCTACAAACTAAAAAGCAGTGAATTGTGACTGGTGAATACAGCAATTAAAAAAAACAACAACAACAACAACAAAAAAAAAAAAAACAAAAACAGTCAAATTGTGAGTTCAAGCAAAGCAAGATGAACAGTAGAGATATTCCTAGCCAAAAGTATACAATGATATCAGGAGTGGCGGAAACAGAGATCCACGTAGCATTTCATTTAATCCAACATATAAGCATGATAGAAATTTACTGGATAAGAAATCATAATTGTGAAAGATTATTTTAGTATGATAAATTTTGAATCTCCCAGGCACATTATCATACGAATCATTTACATATCCTCACTTTCTCTGAAAACCTGGTTCTGCCGCTGCCACCACCAGATCCAAGAAATACTTATTTAAAGTTAGAGAGAGGTATAACAAACAAGGCTGTAGGGGGGAGGGGGAGGAGGGGTATTAAAACTAGAACTGGTGAATGTAATTTGTAGCGAGTGGATACAAAGCAGGCACAATAATACACAAGCAGGTGAACTAGAAAAACTTCACACAGACACACGTGCACAATAATGACCATATACGAAATCCACTCATAAGTTCACATTTCATGGCTTAATTTAAGATTAAGAAATCATCTCTAATCTACATACGAGAACATACTCTTTACTTCACGCTCTTTCTTATCGTTTCGTTGACCAAAGAGGACAGATCATTATGAGGATATCATTCCTGCCATAACATTAAAAAATACTATACATTCAACTTCAGCACTGAGGAATAACTGCACGATTTTCTTGAAGGACCTGTGCGGTAACTCATGCATTAGCGCCAATATAAACAATTTAGTTACATTACAAACAAACTTGGTAACCTGCTAGAAATCAGACAGAGGAAGCTGTATCCATACACGCCACTCTGAATGTGCCTCTTGGAAATCTATGATACCACTAGTCAAAATGGAGTAATATTTCTTTTTCTAAAAAAAAAAAAAATGGACTGGAATCTCACGCCTATTCATTGTCCTCCAAACTGAATAATCCTCTCTGATTTCAAGGTTAATGCGATTTCTGACATTCAGAGCTGTTTCAACAAGGAACTATGACAAAAACTAGGTGTCAACGCCTATCGTTATACAATTGTATAACTTTAAACCGTAAACTATTGAAAATAGAGAAATGCCGTCATATTAAACTGCCTATGGGAGATCGTTGTGCTCAGTCCTTTAACTTCCTTTGCTAGGCAAGACAGGATCTCAACAAGGAGTGCAAAGAGTGAATAATACTTTTGTGTCCTTCGCTTGAAACATACACTATGAATTTTTTTATTTTTTTAAAAATAATTCAGGTACTGGTCCCCCCCCCCCCTTATTTTTATAATTCTATCATTTTTTTCAATGACTAGTCTTTCGAATGACAAGAAGAACAGGGATGTATTCTTTTATACACTGTCTGCTCAACACAGCTATTGTCGGGTAAAGGGAAGTAATAGGGCTGGTCAAAATGATCATCTTTGCGCTATAGGCGATCGAGTCCCTCTTTTGGGAGAGCAAGTCAGGGGTAGACAATCTGCGAAACGATCTCCCATTAAATTTATTCCTGTGCTCAAATGTAGCTTTTACAATTTGGAGCTAGCCTGACAGGCTAATACAAACTTAATCATGAATAAATAGGAGTTAATTAACAAGAAGGGCTGGGATTAGAAATTAATTGAGAAGTGAAGCAGAGATGGATATACCCAGGTAAGGAGGACATATGTTAGATTTTAGATTCTTACTGTAATCAGTGAGAGGGTTACATGAAGTTACAATTGTTAACGAGAGAAAAACGAGTCTAAAAGAACTCAGGCCCATGCACTGTTAGTTCCAAAACAATTTTACTCTAAAAAGAAATAGGCCAACTGGTACTTAAATCTATTAAGAGGAAATCTTTTCCAATGATATTGAAGTCATTTTCCAAGCGTTTAATACACGAACAATATCTTTAATGGAGGTCTGTTTAGCATTGTCAGAGATTTTGTGAACAAAAGTACAAAGAGATGAGAAATTATTGAAAGTAACTGCCAAAAACTTGCTTGTCCTTAAAGTTCGCTGCAGATGAAGAAAAAAAAATGGAGAGAGAGAAGGAAACACACAGAGAGAGAGAGAGAGAGAGAGAAAGGGAAAGAGGTTGAACGAGAGAAGGCGAGTGTGTGTGTGAGAGAGAAGATGTAAATTATGGGTTAATTTGTTGCAAAACCTCGAAATCGAAGAGAAATGCCATTAGCTTTGTAAGACTGTAAAATTAGTTATATCTTTTTCTATCCTGCAACGACTTCGACAAATGTATAGTGATAAACACTGATTTTCGTAAATATCAATATAGTGTACATCTATAATAAACAAAAACGTGTTGTTAGAGCTTGCTCTAATATAACACACTGATATGTAAGCTATGGTGATGTTAGTAGATTAGAACAGCTCGTTTATATACGACGGAGTTAGAAGGTTAGTAGATCTAATCGGTGGATAAGTACAAAGACTTAAAGGCATCGCTGAGGACTATGCTTTGCACTACGTAAAGTGTATTTTACGTGGGTGGAAGACAATATGGGGAACACTGTTCACTGACTTTGGGCTTGTTAAATATTTTCTCTGTGTAGACATTGGTCAGCGCCGACAGACTGCCCCATTCGCCAGTGGTCATCATGACAATCTTGCTGACTGCGATCATCTTCACCTTGCTCTTTACGATGTCCCACTACAGGTACATCAGGAGGGTCGTGCGTGAGCGAGCATGCACGTGATTGGACAAAGGTCCCGTGTCGGTGTGTGTGTGTGGGATAGGAGGGGGAGTGGGTGGACGGTGATTGCCAGAGGTGCAATGGTTTTCAGAATGGAAGAAGCAGGCGGTGTTGGCAACAAAATGGCAGTTTGAAAATATTTGAAACAGGTATTTTTTTTTAAAAAATGTATTAATATTATATTAGTCAGTTGAGATTTCAAGTTTGTGTAACATTTAACCCCAAATTTTGGCAAAAATATATCGCATATGGAAAAAATTGTACGCCGGCAGAGTATTCAAGATATATATTTTTTTCAGTTTACAATATGCATATCCATGCAGAGAACCGGCGTGAACAATGACCAGTACAAAAAAAAAAAAGTTGTTTAAAATTATTCGACCATTGTTATTATTTTTCAGAGAATAACAATGATAATAATAATAATAATAAAAATAATAATAATAATAAATAAATAAATTTTTTAAAAAATTAGAGATTTTCAAAAGATTAACATTAAGTAAAATGGAGGTTGATAACATCGGGGCATATTTTATCGCCATTGTTGCAATGATGAAAAGAGTAATTATGTAGAAGTTATTGATTTGCAAATAAGATGGATTATGTAGCACATTGAAAGATATTTGCCCGCCCCCGTCGTGATGTGAGAGGGAAAATTACCAAATGGATTTAAAAGGACAGGGTCAGAGTGGAAAAAAAAAGATGATTGTTGTTTAAATTGTAGGAAATTATGGGGGTTCAGAACAAGATGAAGTGGGGGAAGAAAAAAAAAATGGGAAAAATGGATTAGTTCTAACATGCAAAAAAAAAAAGAAATACAATTTTAACAACAGATTCACGAAAAACAACATTCATTCAATGAGAGTAAACGCTTCATCAAGGCATCTCAGCCTTCCGCTCAACCATCTGAAATAGAAGGCTAGTGAGGCAAAGACAGAAGCATTAAAATGATGACCTAGCAAGGATATGGAATAACAGTTGAAAATGGTAAGTGCACGGTATCGAACATTGATACATTTTCATGCATGCAGTTACAACATCCAACACCAACGTGAAATAACAGCAAGGGAATGTGAATAACATACATTTAGCAAATACATGTAGGAACGTCGTTATGTCTGTACAGAATTGTATCTTCATGAGGCTCTGACTATTCTTTTTCTCCCTTTCTTACTCTCCGCTCGTTTTTTTTTTTTTTTCCTCCTTATTCCTATTTCCGTTCTGGTTCTGTTTTATTTGTTTGGTATCTTTCTTTTTCTCGTTCATCCTTTCGTTCTTCCTATGACAATGTTTCCTGCTTCCTGCCGCAATGTGTTGTGCTAATTATTTAAAGGAACACTTGATAGGAAAAAAAAAAAAAAAAATGTCTCCGATCTGCATGTTTTCAAATGTTTGTCTGTGAAGCACTGACCCTGCAAATTTTAACAGCTCTCTTTAATTAAAGGGTGCGCAGAATGAAAAAAAAAAATGTACATGAGGTTTTCTGTTTTGTTTAGTTTTTTTTTTTTTTTTAACGCTTGATAAGATTAGACAGGAAACACTTCGTGTTATGAACAGCAGAAGTTACACATTAGTTCCGAGAATGGATGTAGAGACTGGCTTGGTTTAGCAGGTAAGGTGTTAGAATGAAATCTCTGGCCAAGAGAGTAGAAAGTAGGTGTAAAATAATTTTTTAGTTTTTAAGATCAACTTGCACTCGCTGTAAATTAGTAATCTGGACACGTCGTGATTCATGTATTATTGTAGTGTTAACAACATTAAATATTATCATCTGAATTTAGAAGACATTTCTGTTGTTTGAGAATGTTAACTGAGAGTTTGATATCTAAAGTGTTTTGAAGATTTCATCACCGATGAATCCGGCTTCAATTAAAAAAGAAAAGATTGAATGAAGTATTAAAAAAAAAAAAAAAAAGAGTTGGAGTGTGGGGAGGGGGGCGGGAAGAAATGAGAAGGGCATTTTGCAAATATGAACGTAGCACCTAATCAAACAGTGCACATATCAATTGTGAGCAGAGAAAAAAAAATGGGAGAGGTGAGTTTTGTGAAACACAACATGAGGGTAAAAAATGCACGGGCGAACTACTACTCAAGCATGCCGCACGGAAGCAAGCCATGCCGGCCACACAGCATCGAACGTGATGCCAGAGTCGCCGTGACGGTGGACACAGGAACTTGGACTAACTTTGGGCTTATGGAAGACCGTCTCGGTGTAGACGTTGGTCATGGTGGCCAGGCTGTCCCATTCGCCGGACTCCATCACTTTGACAATGAAGCTGGTCGCGATAAGCCTAGCTTTCATTGTTACTATGTCCCACTGAAATAGGAAAGGCTTGGTGTCTCAAAGCTGTGAAGATCTGTTGTTTTTCTTTCAATTTTCATTTTAACACAAAAGGCACTAGGAAGCTCACGATCACAAGGAGGTAAAAACTACACACAGACAAGCCAGAGTCACGTGACATGATGAGGACAGAAGACGAAGATTGACGAGACAAAAGGCACAAAATGGTGGTGTTTGAAGAACCTAAAAATGAAGACGATAATAAAGGCAAAAATGATGCAAATGTCAATGATCGATGGGTTCATACAAATTCATGTTAGATGCCGGTCCTAACACATCAATGAATTTTCACCAAAATATTGATGGCACAATAAATGCTCATGAAAGCAGGAAGACATAAAACAAATAACAAGACACAAACAGCAAAAGACACACACACACACACACACACACACACATATGGAAGACACTGAATATAACCGCAGTTTTCTCCTAAAGAGGCCATCTATTCTTGAAAAGCTGTCCCTGAAACAAAAACTTATAGTTATGCATTAACATAAAGATAGAAATATTCATCTAGATCTAATTATGTGCCCTTGTCTTAGCCATGAGTTGGCCGTATTACAAACAGAAACAATCAGCGAATATAGGCTGAAAATAGATCAGGAAAAAGTTATAAATACTTAAATAAATACAGCAGCTACAATCACAAAATGACCATAGCAACCAACACACACATACACACACCATACACACACCATACACACACCATACACACACACATACAAGGAATGGTGCACGGAAATCTTGAATTCCAATCACACCGCCGGTTGCTGTCCTTGTGTTGTTCATCCATAGTCTCCATTCCCTGTCCTGCTGTCAACTAAACAGCTGAGCTTGTATATAAAGAACAATTAGGCTGCCTTCTCTCCGACACCTGTATTTTCCACGTGGAGTCTTGCAATACCCCAAGCTGCTTCCGTTACTGCTTCAGTCATTTCCCTTACCAGGTGAAAATCGATCATTTCTTATTTTAACATTTTCCCCTGCCATTACCATCAGGAACAAGTCTCATTGCATCGTTTACTGTTTATGATTCCTAATTTCAAAAGTTAACCTTGCCATTTACTACATTACTTCAATTTATTACCGAAAACATGGAACTGTTTGAAATATAAAGTAATTAGAGTGGAGAGCTAAACACAACCACTCATAAGGAATTTTGTACCACATTGATGGGAAGATGACTCCCATTCAAACTCAGACTAGTCCAGCAGGTCTTCCGTTTGTGAGAAATTTCAGTGTGAGAGACAAGATCTTTACTGCCGATTTTTGCAACAGTTTTAATGCCTGACAAAATAATCAGGTTTTGTATTGACACGCCCAAGACAACAAGAAGACTGATGCGTCCATGGTCTAGTCATTCAAACAACGCCATTTATTCAAACACGAATAGAGCTTGTGGTAAAGGCTTGAAAATTAATTTTCTGGAATAACTGCTGTTCTAAATATAATGTCAGCCAACTAGGCTCACTCAATTGGCAAAGTGCCATGTTTTGAGATAAGAAAATAGTGGAAAAATTGTCCGGGGTAGGCTTCACGAACACAATTTCTGAAAATCAAACTCCATGTTCGAAATGCAAATGTACACACATTACAATATATAGTACAAGTATTTTCAAACTTGCTGCATAGATTCAATGATGGAATTCTGGTAAGAAAATGACGACGGAAAGTATGATCGGCTACACATGTAAAAAGTAAAGTAAGAGAATGGCCCCTCATACCACGACCTTTTATTCTTTTAGTAGAAGTGGCTCCAAAAGGGAGAATCAGTTGACGCCATCTGGATAATCCAAAAAGGAAAATTACAGAATTTAAAAAGAAAATAAAAACACATACTTGGCTGAAATTACAGGTTAATCTAGAACCGCTGCAGTGTCCGGTTGCAAATTTGCAATCAGCTTGGAACAAATCTGTATAAATCAATACGACACACAGAAACAGCAGTTAGAGACAAAGGCAACAGCAGGACAAACCACTGAACAACGATCGACAGACAGACAGACAGACAGACAAACAGACAGACAGACAAACCGTTGGGTAGATAGTTAGCTTGATGGGTAAATAGGTAGTAGGAAGGCAGGAGGACAATCACACAGACAGACAGACATTTACAGAGAGAGAAATAACACGTTGTGATAAGAACATAAACAGCAGGAAGAAGATACTGGCTAACACTAACAGTGCCTGTGGAAAAAAAGTAAAAACATCGAAATTCATATAGAAGAAAAATTAGCAGTGACATACATACTGTAAAAAAATGTCTGTAGGTTCAGAACCATTTGCTGTGAATTTACAATCAATTAACCGTATATTTTACTGCAGTATTTTTTGATGTAATTTTAAGATATCGGTTTGGCACTTGTTTTGGTGCATTTTTTTCCTGGTCGCATTTTAACATTACAGTCTAAACACGACTTTACAGCAAGGTAATGTTTTGCTGTAATTTTATGGTATAGCTTGGGCACTCATACCGCCCCCCCCCCCCCAAACAAGTTTGGCTATTTTTTGTATGAATTTTTTTTTTTTTTCTTTTACAAAGATCACTTAAAGAACTAGTATTCTACTGGGAACAAAAACATGATGATTACACTTTCGTCTCAAATCATCATCTCGGGTGTGTTCTGAGATCTTGATATGAGTTTTAACATGTCCAGTTTTTTTGTGTTTTTTTTTTAGTTGGTTGCATGAGTGCTTCAAGTGGGTGCAAGAGAATATTCTTTACCTTGTAGTCGAAGGAAAACTGTTCGTCTGAAGGCATGCTCTTCACCTGTAAAAGAGATGAACAAGAAATTAGACAATTAGAAGCAGGTGTGCTACAGGTAGGAAACAGGTAGAAAACAGGTAGGAAATAAATCGAAGGGGAATCATTACCCAGTTCGCAGCCCAAATCTGTTGTTGTGTGCGATTATATTTCAATGTTTCTAATACAGAGCAAATTTTCCTTTGTTTTTTTTTTAAGCCTGTCTTGTTCTGATTTGGGGGGGGGGGGGGGGGAGGGGACAAGAGCGGTTTCTGCC